>SKCR01015820.1:0-114914 GCA_019454045.1 Zanthoxylum bungeanum
GGATCATACATCGTGGCGATGTGATGATCGTATAAATCGTATCAGACGATAATCATGCAAATCCGCTGATGAAAGCCTTTCCTCAGCAGTTTGAGCGAACCGTATATAGTTCGGGTGTATGACACTCCAGTGACTGGCTATAGGCCAAGTGGGAGATTGTTGGACAATTATGACCCATAGCGTCACTATTTGTACAGATCATGGTGTTGTTGTACAAATTAACTATGTGACAAGGAGATTGTACTCTTATCATTTGTGATTAGATCACCTAGATGTATAAATGATAGGAGGTCCCTATGATTAGTTACTGGATTGAGATGATATGAGACAGTATCAGTCCACGAAGGATTAATCATTAACTAATCCATAGTCGTAGTATTATCGAGGTTGGACATCGATAATGCGGAATAGACTAGTATTACATTTGTGCGCGTTATGGGAGCACAACGACATAGTTCTCATATATTTCAATATTGGATACTTATGCAAGTGTGATAGGAGGTTGTGTTTTACCGATGGTACGGAAAACAGCTTCGCTCTGGATAGACCCCTCAGAATTCCATTGGTAGTATGACTATATGTCTATGGAAGTCCGAAATCAGGGTAGGTGTATTTGGTCTTAACCTGAGACTTGCACCACTAATACTTGCGACAATAAATATGCTTTGGTTTTGGTCGTCCAGGGCTTTAACCGGTTCTGTGTATGCCTCTGCTGGGTATATTGAGAATCGTAGTGTATTGGGTGTGATGTCAAGACGGAAGTATCACTCCAGTCATAGTGGAGATGATGTCACGTAGGATACGGAACTAGTACTCTTAAGTACTGCAGTCATCGGGATGATATGACTAGGTCATGTTCATCCGATTATAGAGACTAGTTACCAGACATCCGACATATGTTTCGTACGGGGCAGACATAATTCCAGCCCCAGGCCTAGCACGTGACATCAGATATTGGATCGCTATACGCAATACTACGTAGACTACGCTTGACATAGATTGTATATTCCAGTAAGAATATTTCTGGAGAATTAGGTAGGCACGGTGCTTTGCTAGAAGCCAACCATGTCTTGTAAATCCGTAAGCATGTGGTACGAGGTACACACTTAATCGGATAGTCCGATAACCAGATTTACTACCAACATATCCAGAGGTCTCTTGGGTCGCTTCCCAAAGATTCACCGATGACAGTTGACTTAAACTAGAATTAATCTGGGATTAATTTAGAGAGAGAAAATTAATCTGGGATTAATTGAGGCTTTATTTAATCTGGGATTAAATGTGTTCGGAAGAAAGAGAACGCAATTAATTTGGAATTAATCGGTGAAATAAATTTAATAGTTAAATTTGATTTTTCTATTTAAATTATTAGTATGGGCTAAAATTAATATATCGGATATATTAATATGAATTGGATTTCATTACGAAATTAAAGTTGGACTTTAAATACGAGCGAACAGATTAATTTAGAATTAATTCGTAAACGGCATTCGTAATATATTTACGAGGCGTCGTCATTTAATTAAATTAGATTTAATTATTTAGCGACGGAAATTCGTTTAATCGGATTAAACAAATCCGAGCCGCGGCAAACATTCGTAGAATCCATTTGAATTTTGAATTCAAATGTGGGGCCCACTTCACATGTGGTAGTTGGGAGGGTAGTTGGCATTTATGCCAAGCCACCAACTTTCCAACTACCTTGGAATGGTTTTGGTGAAACCATTTACCCAACCACATTTTTTAGGTAAAAAGGGTAAATTGGTTTTACCAAAAGGCATCTCTCTCTCTCATTACACAACACTTGACACAAGAAAATCCTAATTGATTTAGCAAATGAGCGTGAGCTTCATCCTTGCTATGGGCGTGAGCTTCCTTTCTCATCTCTTTGATTTTGTGGCAAAATCAACAAAGCTAGCACTTGTAGAAGTCTTCTAAGGTGATAGGGAAACCAACTCAAAGCTTGGAATCAACACAAAGGTTGGATCTTTGAGATCTTCATTCACAACTCAAAGCTTGGAATCAAAAAAGGAAGGATCTTGGAAACCAACTCAAAGCTTGGAATCAACAAAGGAAGGATTTTGGAGATCTTCTTCTCAAAATTTTAAAATCTCAAATCCATTCGATGTAAGTAATTCCGCAACTTATAATGAATTTATGAACACCTTTTCTTGCTTATTAGATCCTTGGCATGTTCTAGGAACACTAACAGTTCTTGGCTTGGCCGAGAACAACAAGAAGCTAAGGGAAATTTTGTGGCAAAATTTCCAAGTGCTATCACACCAAAGGGGTCTAACAAAGGTGATAGGGAAACACATTCATGAGCATGGAATCCATTCACAAAGCTTGGAGCTTGAAGATCATTTCCATGGAGGTTAACTGAATCAAATGAGCACAAAATGGAGGCATTGCCGAGAGCTTCAAGGGAGCAAGAAAAGTTTTGTGTTCTTCGCATCGCAAATCCGATGAAAGTGAGTATTTCCGCAACTTTACTTTAATGTATTCATACTTTTCATTGCTTAATTTGATCTTGGGATAACCTAGAAAACCCAACAATGGTTTCAAGAGCTTTGGTTAAGCATGAAATTGAATTAGGGTAAAATTTGGGTAAATTTGATTTGAGCATGATTTGATGAAATTGATTGTTTGAATATGCTTGAATGATGATAACATTGTGTTATGCATGATCAATTTGATGAAAATTGAATTGGATCAATTTTTCCCCAAATAGTAGGCTTGGCCGAAAGTTTGAGTGCCCTAATGTCATGGTAATTTTTTGTTTTTTGATCAATTGATGAGTTGAAAGACTTGGGAAATGTTGATTTAGGATTTAATTGGATTGAAATCGAAATCGGACAAAAAATCCCCAAATTGCTGTGAACAAAAAGCATGGAAATGAATTGATTTTTTGATTCAATAATGTTGGACATGTGTTGATGATAATAAGCATGATTAATTAAGTAAATTGGTATTTTGGAAATGTTAATTTGACTACTTAATTATGGCTTATGCACTTTAGTTAATTAAATTGTGAAACTTAGAATTTTGGAATTTAATTATTTGGGCTAAATTTGGAATTGGGCATATAAAGTTGTATTTGGGCTTAATGGGCTTGGTTGGGCCAAGTTTGGTTTAGGTTAATTGGTTGGATCCAATTGGGCCCAAAACCATAACCATAAATTCCAAATATAATTAAATGGGCCTTTAAAATTTTAATTGGGCCTAATGGGCCTAAATTGATTTTTGGCAAAAGGGTGATTCCTTATTGGGCTTTGGTTGCCAAAGTCCATGCCTTATAAATTAATTGAAAGCCCATTGGACTTTAATTAAATTGACATTGGATGTTAATTGGGCTTTGAGACCCGTAAAGATTAGATTTAGAATCTAAGTCGCAAAGACTCATTAATAAAGTGTAATTATTTAATTTAGAATTAAATAAAGAATTAGTATTGAATACAAATTAAATTGGATTTAATATTGTAGTTTGATATAATTCAAGAATTCGTACTTTGAGTATTTATTCTTAAAACGAGTTTGACTCGCTCAAATCAAATCATTGTTTGAACATTGGATGGTCATTAATTTCAGATTAATTAATTGGATTAGATTGATTGATAACATGCTTTGTGTGAATACATGGATGTGATGTATGAATAATGTATATCGGATGGATATTAGATGGGTGAGGGCAATTTTGGAAATTGTTGTAATAAATTTAGAATTTATTAAATTGGACCTGCGTGTCCAGCCTATTACCTATTGACTCTTTGTATTTCTCTTCTCACCTATTCCCCTCAATGAAAATGAGGTTTCTTTAGAAGTGTAATGTAATTGGGTAGAAATAAGATTTGTGCTAGCGGGAGAGAGGAAAGGGAGAGATCTGTTCTAGGAACAAGTTGTTTTAAATATCCATCCGCATATCATTATTAATTTATTTTATCGCGCTTTATTATTCTTTTAGAATACATGTTTAAGGGTGTATGATGAGACCTCAATAAAGATAATTAATTGGTTGCCAATTACGCGAAAAACCCTCAACAAATATTAAGCGTTTTTCCTTCCATTGAATAATTCATTCTCAAGATCCAAGATTGACACTGGTTTGTTGGCCAAAGTCAAGGCCTTTGTCCATCGCGGATGTGTTTGAATCATGAAGGCTTTGTTCCATATCACCTGTCTTGTCCAAGTTGTGATTTGTTGGCCAAAGTCAAGATCACTTATTGTCCATCGACATCGATTACGAAGCTTTCCAAAGTCAATGGGTCTCGCTTAACTGGAATCATTAAGTTTGTTGTGCCAAAGCCAAAGCTTAATTGATTTAGAGGAAAAAGGTTAGGGAATATATTGGATATATTGGCATATATAAGATATATATTTCGGGCTTGGATGTCCACCTACTGGATCTAGGAATTGGATGATATCCAATTGATCTTAGAGATCTACCTAGTTAAATATCATACAATTTGTTGGCCAAAGTCAAGGTTGTGTGTTATTTAACGGGATCCTAACCCACTAGGAAACAAGGTTTCCCGAGTACTCAACAGAGGGTTAGAGGCTCGCCGAAAAATAGTGGGAGGCAAGTATTAAATTTACAATTTCGTTTAGATACTTGCCAATACGCGCTCATTTCATTTTTCGTCAATACATAAATATATTAGTTGGACTAATATTTAATATCGTTGTTTTAATTAAACAGTTGGACTGTATTCAAACTACTTCAAATTATAGTTGATTATATAATTGGATTATAGTAATCAATATATTTGAATTTAAATAATTAAATTATAGTTGATTATATAGTTAGACTTATATTCAATAGTACCTGAAATCGTTGATTGGATAGTTGGACTATAGCAATCAAGATAACTGAAAGATTAGTGTTTAAAACATAAACCTGGGTAAAAAAATGTCTTTAAACGGCTTTAATTTTCAGATTGGGAATAGAACGTCAGGATAGTCCTGGGAACTGAGGAGTTACTTTATTTGATAGAGAAACATCTCGGGCCTAAACCCGGAGTTGATAAAATATTAGAACATGATCTTTGGAAGATTCATGTGATGATAACTTTAGTGCTCAATCCTTTATGCTTACTGTAATGACACTTTAATTCCGTCGTCAAAATTAAGGATTAGATCCTTGTACCTTGAAGATGAAATTAAAGATCTTCATAGTGTTGGGAAAACTCTAAGTCCTGGGATCGATTATCAAGCATAAAACATAAGTGCGAATACACGAGGAAGTTGCGGAATACTTACAACGATCGGTTGAGCGATGCGGTGAAGAACAAAAAATTTTAAGCCATTTGAGATGGCTCCAAGGCTCTCGGCTTCACTGGTTTTTCTTCTCAATTTTCGGTCCATGTTAGGATATACGATACTAGAAAGAAATTTGTACGCTCTCACTAACCCTATTAACATATATGTATTTTCCATGCTTTGATAAAATCAAATAATATGATTGTTATCAAAAATAGAAAACACATATTTCCGGAAAGCTTATCTAAGTCTACAATAGGCTTTATAAGCTAGTATATCAAACTATGATCTTAGCAGAATACAAACTTCAGGGCCATTCAAGAATGAACTCTTCAAACAAATGAATCACAATGGATCTCTTATTTGAAGAAACCATTCAGGAATGCCACTTTGCATTCTTTAGCCAAAATATATAGTTTAATATCAACATTAACCAACAGATCTTTAATTATTCAATTTGTACGACTAGAGACAAATTTCCTCAGAATCTACAATAGATTGGTGAGTATAACTTTTCTCACTATCATACTATAAAGGTCAAACCTTTAATAAGCGCACTGTGCTTTTGATGCGCAAACCATTTGCACATTTTATGAACGATTCATAACAAAAGCTCAATCAAGTTCAAAACTTGATCGCAGCAAGCTATGAATAATCTTAGATCTATGGTCTAAATTAACTTCCGGAATTGATATCAAATATCGCTCCCACTATAAGTAATAAGATAATTTTCTTCAATAAGAAAACAATAGAACCATTAAGTATCAAATACTTTGTAAATGATTTTGACATCGTATTGAACTTATACAGAAGATGTCTTAGGGTCTTTTCATCTTATTAATTATGCAGTTCTATTTATAGTTTATCACTATCACATTTGACTTCAATAAGTCAAGTCTTTTCTATAATGGTCAACATCTGATGTTTTACACCAAGTAATAAAATAATTTTATTACTCGGGATCACAGAAAAGATATTCTCTCAAATAGAATATAATATTCTATTAAATAGAATAAATGATAAAATTTTACTTGTACCTTCAAGGCGCAAGTACTTTTCAATTATATAACTATTATACAAAAGAAAGATTCAAATCTCAAACTTTTCAAGATTCGAATTTTATACCTATACATATCAAATAAGTAACTGTAGAAACTAATGGAACATTAATTAAAATGATGAATAATATTACTGAAACATATCACCAAGAGTATTGAAACTAATTCGGTAACACTCAATATCAAACGAATCAAATCATATAAGATTCGATTTCTCCCACTGTTCAATTCCATCACGCTGGAATCGTAGAAGAATAATATTGAGTAAGAATCATATTCATTGAATAACCTTAGAACTAATTTGCCAAAAATTCATATGTTTGATCATATCAAACATCTTTGAACAATTCAAAGACTCACGATGAATTTTAATGATATAGTTTTTTCAAACTTCAAATCGAATATCTTTGAACCAGTCAAAATATTCTATTCGCGTTTCAATAGAAACATATTAAAAGTTCTCGAACCATTCAAGACGTTCAATATGCGTTCTTTTAGAAACACGTAACCAAGTCATGAAAACCCATTAACTAAGTTACGAAGTAAAGAAAACTATCCAAGATAATTTCTAATTCATGAAACTACATACATCTAATGTATCAGTTTAATAAATATGTGGTCCAATGACGATCATTGGTTAAATGAGATTTAATCACTTCCTGAATACAATATTCATTAAATAGATAAGGATATGTGGTGTGATCTCGTATCAGACCATCATTTACCATACAGAATAAGCATTTAATGCTTATGTGATAAAATCTCATAAAGTAATGTTCTAAGTTTTTTAGTTAACCGAATATTTTTCTTAATGTTTATCTCTACATCAATGACACTACTAGTCATTTTAAAATATGTAATAATTGTTTATAAAAAACAAGTAACTATCCAATAGTAACAAGTTCTGATATCAAATATCAAAACAATCATTAAACAATATTTTAAATAACTAGACGGGAGATCCGATATCCAATACCTATAGTTGTCGTATTGTGAAAATCGATATTTCCTATACACAACTATACGCATCTCCTTTCTTTAGCTTTATGAATTGCCTTCAACTATTCACAATAATTGTAAATAATTGATTAGCAAACTGTGTCGAACACATTACCTCAAAAGTCACTAAAGCTAAGAAACGTCATTATCAGATAAACAAATACCTAATGAGGTTTTCTTACTGTCAGTCAAGAATATCGAGACATGAACTAATTCACGTCAATTCTTACTGCAAAAGAAACTATTTTCTCTAGACTAATATATCCTAAAACGGATATCTATTTAGATTATTTATCGTGACTTGGAAACTAAGTCACTAACCATCTTGATTTTTCAAGAAAATCGGAACAACAGTTCCCGATGGTTTTAACTAATCTAACAATATGCAAGCCACTCTAAATCTAGAACTTATTCTAGAAATCTGCAACCATAAGGAAAGTCAGAAAACATATACAAATAATATGCATGCAGTGAATTAGAAGTTTTAATTCTATCAGCACAATAGAATAAAGGAAACATAAGCAACAATTTTCATAATATTACCCACTGCTTTAGTTATGGAATTTTGTTTTAACCAAGCAGTGCCTCCCACTATTTTATGTAATACCGTAATCCCCAACAGAAAATGGGAATTCAATGATTAAATTGAATTTCATAGTGAGAGGTGGACCCCATGAATATATTTCGACTCACAACTTTGGCACGTTCTCGCCTACGAATATATTCATTAGGTAAACAACTCATTGTCAATCACTCACTAGTGACTCCTAGGTTCCGTCCTGGTCGTTTCTCGTTGTGACAGCTTTGGTACGTTCACAAGGAGACATACCAATGTTAAACTTGTCAATGATAAATTCAAGATACTTGCGTAGTTCTAACAGCTTTGGCACGTTCAGGATTTCCGCTTTCGCTTGAATTTATCTAGTATCACATATACATCCGGTATGGATAAATTTATATCAACTACACCCTCACTACTTTGGCATTTCTTGGATGCAGCCATAGAATAGATATCCAAAAACCGTATTGATAAGACTGACCAAGAAATATGCATCCAATACGTATTACTTTATAACCTTATTAATTAGGAATTTTCCGCAAAGATGTTACGCATTTAATTTAATCATTTTAAATAAATACAAACATGCATAAAGTAAAGACAAAATTAAACATTGAATTTAAAGGGGTATTCATATAATGTGTTGAGGTTCAAATCTGTTCTGATACCATTTTTGTTGGGGTTTGGGCAAAAATACCCGGGTCACGCAGCAGAATGTGGGAAAATCAAATTTTCCCATTTCTTTGATTTTTCTTGGGTAATTAAAATAAAATTATTTATTTTAATCACTCAATACTCAAAAACATAAATTTTTAACCCAGAAATCATAATTTCAGTATACTACCATACAACCCCAAAACTTTCCATTTTAATCATTTTAGTCATAAGTTGTTCAAAATAAGTTTAGGTGATTTCTAATCACAACCAAAATGATTTGTACATCAAATATAAATTAAAAATAGAATTCTGAAATTTTTTTTTAAGATTTTTCAGTAATTATTGAAATGTCCCAAAATTTTACATTTTAATCATTTTAGTCCTAATTTGTCAAATACATAATTAGGTGATTCAAAATCACTACCAAAATGATTTATACATGTCGAATACATGAAAATACAAATTACAATTCAAGAAACTAATTTTCCCTAAATTACCGAAAGGTCCCTCAAGTTTCCAAGAATTATACTTTAGTCCAAATTGGTTCAAAACCATTCAAGATCATGTAACATCCCGCCTAAGCCGAAATGCTACAGACAGGAGACAGGCTAATCCTGCCTCCATAAGCCTTTGACTCTGACGAAAATTCGACATGACCTCTATTAAAAGTCATGCAACCTGGATCACAGTCCAGCACCTCGAACATCCTACAGGGCCCGACACATAACATTTCACTAAATCAATAAGCTCAAGACATAACACAACAGGGCTCCGTGCCCGAAGATCCATATAAACAAAAACTTTTACAATTAAAACTTAATACAATTCAATTCTCTATCACTAAACTCTTACAATTTGACTTGAATTCCCCAAGACCTGGTGACTGGCTGACTGCAACTTTGCTATCCGGCTCCTCAAGCTCTAGTATCTGTGGTCGACCGATCAGGTCACCAACCTGCAAAACTCAAATACTGCTATGGTGTGAGTCATAAGACTCAGTAAGTAACTATGCTCATTCCTTGAGCTGCAAACACACACAAAATCTGAATCCTGTTTCTACATTATCATGAGTTGTCTATCTGACCATGCAAACATATTCAAAGTCTGGATTAATTATATATCTTTTATCCATTTTACATATACATTACTTATTACTAGTCTTTTCTATTTATTTACTTATAAACTCCATAATCTATTCACATCTTAAAATTTATAACATAATCAGCAAATTTCTATATTCTTTACCAAGTCAAGCTTCGTTACGTTTTTGCTGCGCTACTATGATATCTTTAAAACTTACCTACTTACTCCTCTACTAGTTCTAATTCGGATTTTTACTATAGTTATCTTCCTTTTATCACATTGAAATATCATCAAATCGGATCTATAACATATTCTTTCTTTCAAGCATTTATCACACTATCATCAATTGTATATGCATGCATATGTAGTCATGTTATCATGCACTATTATTCATAATAGAATCTTCCTAACTGCTCACACAAACATTGACAAAATATACATATAAGTGTACTAATGCTATCATGCATCATGTCAACTATATGCAACTCAAGTGGTTTCTAGAATATATATATGGTCAATATGCATAACTTATGAATTAGATTTTACTTTATCATGCCATGCATAATGAAAATACGTTTTGAAAATCTTTTCTGAAAAATTATTCTCTGAAAACTGCTTTCTGAAACTCTTTATAAAACATGTCTTTCTGAAATACTGTTTTTTAAAAACTGTTTCTAAAAACTGTTCATCTGAAAAACTGTTTCTGAAAACTGAGGTCTCTTTCTGAAATCTGTGTCTCTGAAAACTGAAATCTGTATCTGAAAACTGAAAACTTTTTTCTGAATTATATGTCTCTGTCTGAAAAACTGGACGTATGAGGGCGTTCCGTATCGCCGTCCCCCCATACGCGAGGCAGAAGTGCAAATCCATGACTTTGAGGCGTTACGTATCGCCGTCCCCCAAAGCATGCCACTACTGTCTCATATCTGGTGGTCTTGGGCGTTACGTATCGCCGTCCCCCAAGCCACAATCTGGAGCTGGGGTGCGGATCCATGCTACCACCCAAGCTCAAAAACCAGGATTTCGGGGATCTGTCAACCCTAGTCCTGCTCGAGGATCTGAGAGCGTCCCCTCAGTCCTCCACATGTGCACATGTCTCTGAATCCGTCAATTTCATAGTATCCGTCAATTCAAACTGAATCTCAAGTTGCATACTGGGGTGAGTTTTTACCTCATGCCCCGAAAAATATAAAACTCATGCTTTAAAATCTCAAAACTGTATCATACGTTTTCTAAAAACATTTCTTTCAAAAGCATTTGAGACTATTCTTTAAAACACTTTAAATCTAAAAAAAAAAAAATCATTCTTAATTTCAATTTCTGAATGTAATAACACACAAATGCATATGCATTTGTTATGCTTTCTTTAATCTTACCATGCATATGTTCATGCTTATCTATAATTTAATAACAAATAAATTCTATTGTTTCATGCTTTCATATCTAACTATCTCATGTTCTTTATTTTTGTATTATTATTATAATTCTCAAAATCAAGGTTTCCTACCTTCACCCATTCAGTCTTGGCCTTTAACGTACCAAACTTAAAATTTCAACTATCAACTGTATTAATTTTGTAATACTTCTACCAAACATACAAACACTCAATCTCATAATTATAATATCAAACAAATAAGACAACACTAAGTTCCCCTTGCTTGTCCCTTTTTATGAGTCTAGTCTCGGTAGTTGGAGGTCTAAAATTTATTTAACGGCTGAAACAGTAGGCACTATTTAGACCACGCTGCTCCACAGAGCTTACTAACCAATGTCTTTACTCAGTGCCCTAATCATCCCTTTTTAATTCAGCCATTTCTAGTATGAATTTTAACATTACAAATACACTTATTCATGTCTTAAGCAAATTCCAGTCCCCTTCATTGCCGAAAACAGCCCCAAAACCAAATCGACTTTTTATCCATTTTTCTGTCTAATATCATCAGTAGCATTCCTGTCAACACTAAGAACATTTATTCATAACACACCTCATTCACCTTCATAAGCCCTAACTCTAGTAACTTCTAAGGATTTCTAAAATGCAGAATACATTTCATAATACATTCCTCTCCATAACATTACCTACACCAAATTCAAATCCCTAAATTTTAGGGCTACAGCCGATCTCTCCCTCTCCTCTAATCAGTTCAATTTCTTTACATTTTCTACCACTGTCGCAATCTTAACTCAGATTTCTTAAATACATAAATGTATAAATGTTTGTTAATATACTAACTTGGGTTCCAATTAGTTGCTTATAATTTTCATAATCAAATTTTAAAAAATTTTCCCCCAATCGCCTAGGATTCTGCCGTTACTGCCTCTTCCCCTTAATCATTTTTATTTCTTTCAATTTCAACAATTAAAAATCAGATTTAAGTACTTAATTCATGCTCCAATTATTTCATCTATTCCTTTACCTAATTCCTTTCCAAAATTTACAAAATTCAATCCGAAATCTATATAACAAAGTCAATCAATACTCAAGGAAAATCTAAGCTATAGTATACTTACTCTCTCGGCATCATCTTCTTTTCTCTCTCAATTCTCGGTCACTGCCTTCTTTCTTTTCTCCTCTGTTTGCTCGGCTCTTCATCTCAGTCTTTCTTTTCTTCCCTTCTGGTTTCGGTCCCTCTTTCTTCTCTTCTCTCTCTCTCTGATTTGTTTTTTTTTCTCGGCTTCTCTCTCTCAATCCTTCTTCTCTCTCGATTTTGCCCATTTCCTTCTCCTTTCTGCTTACTATTTTCGGTCTTCTTTCTCTTTTCTGGTTTCTTCCACGAACTCTGTGTGTGTGTGGTGTACTGTGTGCGTGAGTATAAATTGTGTGTGTGTTATTTATATTCCATATATGAAATTTCTAGAACAAATTATGTGTTGTTAAAAATATCTAGATTTATATATATTAATTAAGGGTATGTAGAGAAATCTAGAGATATTTATATATATAAATGCTAATTAATTAAATTCCAATTTTAACCATTTTCTAGTTAATTCTACATTTTTCTACAATTTCTCTCTTTAAAAAAATTCTCATTTATAATAACAATTAACCTCGCGTTTGGACTCGACCTCACGAGCAAAAATAAATTTACACGATCTCGCTAAGATAACCCGGGTCGTTACAGATCAAGTCCAATCAACACCAAAATTAATATGCATCATATATACATCATTAATTAACACATATGAAAAGCCCTAAATTTGGAAAGGGTTATGAACCCTAATTTTACAAAATTGTCCAATAGACCAATTAACACCAAATTAATTAAATTCAATCCTTACCACACCAAACAAGTCTCACCACCATGAAACAACTCAAGAACAATTTTAGGTCATTTATGAGTGGCTAAGCAACTCTAGAATGGCAACATCGCCATCAAATGGCTAAAATAATACAAATAAACTAATTTTATGTATTCTTTACTTTATACATATACATGCTTCCATCTTTCTATCAAGTTCCTAACCATCAAAATAAAAACACAAATGAGTAGAGAAAGATCTAAGCTACACATATTGATGTCTAGAATGTTAGAAATATTTTTCATGAAAAATAAAGTAAAGAAAAACTTACAAAATTCCAAAGTTTCCAACTTTTCCTTTTATTTCTTTCTCTTTTCATCTCAACTCACTTTGCATTTTGATTTTAGGGTTCTTGAGTAATAAAAAAAAATGAAAAAGAAAGCTTATATAATTTCTTGTAGGGGCCGAAAAAGGGAAATGAATATAAGCCAAGTATTTTTCAATTTTTATTTCATTAAAAAATAAATTGGAAAATTGTAGGTACTTATCATTTAACCATTAAATGAAATCTACAAATGTACCAATAAAATTAAACCATTTGATCAAATCAAACTTAGCCATTTAATCAAATTAAAAAGTACCATTTTGCTTACTTTAATAAAGTAAAAAGATATTTATTATTTAATTCATTTAATTATTTAACAATTAAATAATCAAATAATTAAATACAAATATCTTAAATATATGTATTATATTTACATTAAATAATCAAAATACATATATTAATTATAAATATCAAATATCAAAATTTGACATTTAACAAATGACCGAAAGATCCCAACGCATGTATTTTCGTTTAACCATTAAACGACTTATAAATAATCAGTATTATTTATAATAGTTGTCCTAGTGCTCTACGGGTATGTTTTATTAGTGAGACTCTCTAGGTTCATGCCTATCTGTCAAGAAATCTAATTTCGTGTCCATAATCCACCCACCCGTAAATTATGACGAACATGGATAAACTCTCTGAAGCATACATGTCGAGGTCATGACATACGTATAATCCCTCCGTCACAGGTATCCGGATTATCCCAAAGATATAGATAAAAACGTCAAATGTCTATAGGTATAATCTCATCGACGATTCTATTAGAAATCTCTTAATAACACTTAGAACTTACTTCTACAATGTACCACGGGCCCATAGATTTAAAAAATTGCTAATTGCACATTGAATACCTATGCTATGTACACAAAACTGACGGATCTTATCTTGATACGCACATGATATCCTAAGGATCGGTCCACACCCAACGAACAGGCGGATGTCTGATCTATATAGATCGGTGACGTGACTGCCATCAAAGTATGAAGGATACCTCATACATCTACAGTGGTATCTCAAGTCAAGGGACCATTATGCTAACTTGACGTTGGTGTACCATCTATTAGGAAATCTTCAGTGAGTCCTTCAGTGTTTATCCAATATAAACACCTACACATCTATACGAGTCTCTCCAGACTCATGTTTCATTGGGATAAACCATCAGACCAAATCTCGATATACGACGTGTACTGGTTTCAGCGGATTTCACTAACCGACCCGTGTTAGTAAATCTTGACCAGGAACTTTATTTGATAATATACTTCTAGTAGCGGCTCTTCCCAATGTATTGCAACTTTGTAATTGCGCACCACATTATATATTATCGAGTCTTTGTCTAATATATACATATCACTAAATCATATTTAGTTTCAATCTAATCGTAATTAGATCGAATATGTATATAAAAGCAAGAAGTACTACCATAAATAAGTAATATTATGGAAAAAAAAATTATTCGTATTCATGAATCGAACATAATTACGATCCAGATTGCCACTCCGAGCACCAACCCTAACATATGAGCTGACTAGTGTTAGCTCGGATCAACCTTCAGGTTAGAAAAGCCCTAATAAAAGAGATGACCAAGTATGGATAAGAAGGAGAGGTTCTGGATCTGAGTTCTGAACCCGACGTTGATTTTCACAAGAAGCATTGAAGCTTGGAGTTGTGATACCTGCTGGGAGATAGGGCAGACTTGAGATTTTTGACTGAATCAGAACGGAGTATCAGCTCGAGAACACCAGATTAGTTTCCGACTTCATACACCACCATCTTTTTTTTATATATATAGTTCTCGACAGCAACTCGCTTACTTGTTGATACTAAGCACTAGCAGACAAATGTTGATGGTGGTTTTTAGACCCCCAAGAAATCAGAATCCCAAGGAAGGGTAAAGTTGGTTTTACACTTGACAGATAAAGGCCCAAGGTCCTTATGAGAATGAGATGTCAAATAGAGGAGCCTGAATCCGAGGTGGTCAGGTCAGAATGAGGATTGGCTCAACAGATCATACCCGACCTGATGAGAAGATGTTCAGAAAAATGAATGGGAAGCAAGGCTTCAGGACCGACCTGACCTGGTAGCTCAACAGGACAAGATGCCGTTTCATTTCCCCAACCTGGTTTGGCGGGTTAGGGTAGTAGCTTATGATCAACTCAAGATGACGTAAGCCCTGCATGGGGACTTGCATCATCCAAAGAGGTCTGACGTGACCATATCATGTCACTGGCTTATCTTCTAGCACACATTATCGCATGAGAGTTGATAGGTTATAGGCTGGCTTTGTAAGGTAGCGTGTAACAATGGCCAAAAATGGCGTGGTTTAATGAGATGTCAGGTGGCAGAGCTACTTTCGGCAGAGCAGTTGGGGAAGAGAGTCCTCGTATTAATGGTAGATTCACGTGGCTAAGGTCATGAGATTGATGTAACAGTAGAATTTTCCCTAGTATATAAAGGGATCGAGAATTCATTGTAAAGGGTTGGTTAATTTTACTTCAAACTTGTAAAAGAGAGCAAAAATCCTTTTGTAAGCAAGAGATAGGCAGGCCGGTCATACATGACCACGTTATAAAAACTTCATTTTCCCTTGTGCTCGTGGATGTAGGTTGGATCCATTTCGCCGAACCACGTTAAACCATTTGTTTTGTTTGTGTGTTTTCTCATTTTTTGCTAAGTTTGTATTTGGTCCTCAAACCAAATAAATTCATAATTGAAGAATGATTGTTCGAGAAGTGAATTTACAGATTTACCCCTGAAACAAAAATTACCTGTCAACAAAGGATTTTTTAAACTATTCAGCGAAGGTTTTTATCTACTATATCATTTAAAAAAAAAAAAAAGATAAAGATAATATTCTCTCAAATTGCATCCAGATGTTATCCCACTATGCTGGATGGCTCTTATGCAACATGTTGGCAATGAGGAGAATAATTATTAATTAAGATTACTCACTGTGAATCAGAGAGATAAACTCTACAAGCAATGGAAATGGCTCTGGCTTTCCCAGTCCTTTTAAGGCCAATTTTTGGAGGACAGCATGGCCTCAACTAATGAATAAAAAGTATGATTTGATATGTCAAGACGCTTGAGTCGATGCAATTAGTTACCAGCTTTTTTCTTTTTCTTTTTATCTTTATTGCGCACCACTGTCCCATCATTCATCAAGGCAAAGAGCACTGGTATAAAACCTAGTTAGGGGTGGCAGCAGAACCGAAAGTGACTGTAAAATTATGATTTCGATTCTGGTTTTATAGGCGGTTTCATTTTTAGTTTCGTATAATTTTTTTTTGATAAAATTAAATTTAAATTAAATTAATTTAAATTAGTTTTAATTTTAAAAAATAAATTAATTAAAAAATTTGGACTTAATTTTTTTTTAAAAATTAAACTGTCTACACATTCTCTAGGGTATGAAGGAATCAAAGCCTATGTAGTTCTCTTTCATTTCGTTGAATTTGAATAACCCCATTACCTTAATCATTGTTGCCATTGAGGATGTTCTAGTCATTGTTCATTCGGTTGTTATTAAATCATATAAATTTTCAATTATTTGTTGTTGTATATCTTATTGTCATAATTTTGCACTCGTCCAATAGTCCAAATAGGCTTGAACTTCTAATGAATCAGGGCTCATGGTAGACCGTGTCTCATATAATTTTGCTATCGTCCAAGTAAGCTTGAGCTTCTAATGAATCAGGGCTCATGGTAGACCGCGTCTCATCTAATATACTATATAATGCACTTAAAGCTTGTTCAACTGCTACCGTTGAAACTGGAGCTGCTAAAAGTTATTTAGCGATTAATGTAAGAGTTGGAAATGTATTTACGTGTCTACTCCACCACTCAAGGACTATAAATTATTTACCTGTAGAACTATCACCAAACTCGAAAAATGTTGTTAGATATATGTCAAATTTAGAATTATTGCAAGTGGAGCCTCTAGGTTTTTTCGGCCTTTGTATTAATATGCGATCATCCTTACTAATCAAAATAGGCTCAGTCTAAATTTGACTAGAAAATTGACCGACTGATCGACCTTGAGTATTATACTCATTATACAAATTCATTATTAAATTTCGTACTTCATTAATTACTGTAGAAATATCAACATAATCAAGATCTTCATGGTTAAAATTTATACATTCATAATAACTAGTCAAATAATCGTTTAAACCATCTGTTGGGGTTGGTGCTCAGAGCGCTAATCCGGATCATATTTATGGTTGCATCTCTTGTTCTTATATACGTATTCGATCTAGTTACGATTAAATTGAAACTAAATCTGATTTAGTGATATGTATATATTAGATAAAGACCCGATAATATATACTGTAGTGTGCAGTTACAAAGTAGTTTGTAATTGACATTGGGAAGTGTCACTACTAGATGTATATTATCGAATATAGTTTATGGTCAAGATTTACTAACACGGGTCCGTTAGTTAAATCCGTTGAGACCAGTACATGTCATATATCGAGACTTGATCCGATGGTTTATCCCAATGAACCATGAGTCTCGGGAGACTCGTATAGACGTGTAGGTGTTTATATT
The DNA here is from genome assembly GCA_019454045.1 of Zanthoxylum bungeanum. Taxonomy (NCBI): domain Eukaryota; kingdom Viridiplantae; phylum Streptophyta; class Magnoliopsida; order Sapindales; family Rutaceae; genus Zanthoxylum; species Zanthoxylum bungeanum. Next base: position 17,792 of record SKCR01015820.1, read on the forward strand.
GGATAAACACTGAACGATTCACCAAAGATTCTTAATAGATGGTACACCAACGTCAATAAGAATCTTCTCGGGTTGAATAGCATAGTGGTCCTTCGACTTGAGATACCACTGTGGATGTATGAGACATCCTCTACACTTAGATGGCAGTCACGTCACCGATCTATTTAGATCGAACCTCCGCTTGTTCGTTGGGTGTGGACCGATCCTCAGGATATCCTGTGTGTGTCAAGATAGGATCCGTCAGTTCGGTGTATAGAGTATATGTAGTCCAAATGTGATTAGCGATCTATTAAATCTATGGCCATAGTTTACTTCAGAAGTGAGTTCCGAATGTTATTTAGAGATTGCTAATAGATACGTCGACGACATTATTCCTATAGAGATTTGACGTTTATATCTATATCTCTGGGATAATCCGGATACATGTGACGAAAGGATTATACGTATGCAATGACCTCGACCTGTATGGTTCAGCGAGTTTATCTGTGGTCGTCATAATTTACGGGTGGATAGATTATGGACACGAAATTAGATTTCGTGACGGATATGCCTGAACCTATAGAGTCTCACTAATGAAATATACACGTAGAGCACTAGGGCAACATTTATGAATAATGGTGATTATTTATAAATCGTTTAAAGGCTAAACGAAAGATACATGCTTTAGGGGTCGATCCGTCATTTCCTAATTAATGTGTATTTTTATTAAATATATATGATATTATTAAATACACATTAATTAATTATCAAATTAAGATATTTGACATATATCATTAATATATGTATTTGGATTATTTAAAGTAAATATAATACATATATTTGAGATATTTATATTTAATTAATTAATTGTTAAATAATTAAAATAATTAAAATATAAATATCTACCATTATGATAAAATTAGGAAATGATTATGCAATGTAATTAAATTGTTGACTTTACATTAAAAGAAATGATTGTCAAATTGAGTTTGACTTCTTTGATATTTGTTTAAATTTGTTTAAAATTGAAAATATCTATTTTCTTTTATTATGTAATTTTTGGCCACTACACTATATATATAAAGTGTTATATTTTTCATTTGCTTAACCTAGTTCAAGCCTCCAAAATAAAACATAAGAAGGTTGAGAGAAAAAGTGAATAACCAAGAAGAAAATCTAAGGAAAACTAAGGATTTAGTAATTATTTCCAACTTTCTATTAGAGGAAAATTTGTTCATTTTGTTCTTGGCTATAACATAGCTTGTTCTTAAGTTTTTCTACTCTTTCTTGTTTGTGTTTTTGAGTGTTGGAAGCATGGATGATAGTTGTATGTATGTATATAAACAAAGTGAGCATGTAAATGGTTTATTACCACACTTTTGGTCATTTGATGATCATGTTGTTGTTGGACAATTATGACCCATATCGTCACTATTTGTAAAAGACATTGTGGTTTTTGTAAAAATTAACTATGTAGCAATGTAAATTGTATTTTATCATTTTGTAATTTGATTACTTAAATATATAAATGATAAAAGTCCTTATGATTAGTTCCGGATTATAAGATATGAGACAGTATCAATCCATAACGGTTTAATCATTAAATATCCATAGTCGTAGTATTATCGAGATTGGATATCGATAATGCGGAATAGACTAGTATTGCACTTGTGCGTGTTATGGAAGCGTAACATCATAGTTCTCATATATTTAAGTATTCGATACTTATGCAAGTGTGATAGGAGGTTGTGTTTACCGATGGTACGGAAACAGCTTCGCTCTGGATAGACCCCGTGGAATCCCATTGGTAGTATGACTATGTGTCTATGGGAATCCGCATCAGGGTAGGTGTATTTGGTCTTAACCTGAGACTTGCATCGCTAGTACTTGCGACAATCAATACGCTTTGGTTTTAGTCGTCCAGGACTTTAACAGGTTCTGTGTACGCCTCTTCTGGGTTTATTGAGAATCGTAGTGTATTGGGTGTGATGTCAAGATGGAAGTATCACTTCAGTCATATGGAGATGATGATCACGCAGGGATACATAACTGGTACTCTAATTGGTTGCAACCATCAGGATAATATGACATGGTCATGATTATCCGATTAAAGAGACAGTTGCTTGTGATCCGATATATGCTTTGTACGGGGCAGACACTATTCCAGCCCCAGGCCTTGCATGTGACATCCAATACTAGATCACAATACGTAATACTACATATACTACGCCTGACATAGATTATATATTCCTTTAAGAAAATTTCTGGAGAATTGGGTAGGCACAGTGCTTTGCTAGAAGCCAACCATGTCTCGTAAATCGATAAAAACATAGTACGAGGTACGTACGTGTTCGGATAGTTCGACGATCAGATTTACTGCCAACATATCCAGGGATCTCATGGGTCGCTTCCCGAAGATTCACCGATGATGTATGATTCGAACATAATTAATCTAGGATTAATTGCGGAGAGATTTTATCTAGGATAAAATACTATTTGAAGAGAGAGAACGATTAATTTGGAATTAATCGATAAAATAATATATTCAATATATTAAATGAAATTAGATATCATAACAGAATTAAATTAGATTTTAATTCGGGCGAACGAGTTAATTTAGAATTAATTCGCTAGCGACGTGAATAGTAATTTTGATAGGCATAATTATTTAATTAAATTTGATTTAATTACGTCGCAACAGAAAATTCGTTAATTCGGAATTAGCGAACCAGAGCCCGGGAGTGTTTGCGGGCCCACTCGGATTTTGAATTCAAGTGGGGCCCACAAGTCACATCACTAGTCATTCATTCACTTTTTGGTGATGGAAGTTAGTGTAGGAAATGATGGAAACTTATTTTACACTCAAAGTTAAATTGATTGACCTTTTACCAAATATTAGATATTTGGTATATCTTTTATTTTTGCTTTTAGAATTCAAATACACAAGTTATTCACACGGCAAAGTACAGTTTTTTCTCTCCCATTTGGCTTGGCTGAATTCATCAAGAGCAAAGGAAGAATTGTTGCAATTTTTCTAAGTGCTAGCACACATCAAGGAATCATATAACGTGATAGGGAAACCAATCATTGAGCCTGGAATCAACAACAAAGCTTGGAGCTTGGATTTCATCCCCAAATGAGGAGCTTGGCCGAAACTTCAAGGAACAAAGTTTTGTATTTGACGCATCCAACATCCGATCAAAGTGAGTATTATTCCGCAAATTCTTCTTTGAGTATTCACATGTTTCATTGCTTAAATTATCTTGGGACATCTTAGAAACCCAACAATGGTATCATGAAGCCTATTTGAGCATGAAATTGATTAGGGTTTATATACTAAAATTTGGGTAAATTTGATTTGAGCATGATTTAACCAACTTGTTTGTTTGAGTATGCTTGTATATGGATAACTTGGAGTTATATATGATCAAATTAATGAAAACTAATTGGATTATTTTTCCCCAATTTGGGTATGATGGCCGAATACAATATAAACCCTAGGTCATGGTATTTTTTATTTTTTTCATCATTGGATGAGTTTAAAGACTTGGGATAAATTGATTTATGATTTAATTGGATTGAAATCGAAATCAGTTTTAAAAATCCCTCAATGCCGTGACCTTAAGAGCATGAAAATGAGATGATTTTGTAACAATAATGTTGGACATGTATTGATTATGAATAAGCATGATTAATTGATTAGATTAGTATTTTGGAAATGTTAATTTAAATAGTTAATCATGGCTAAGCACTTTAATTAATTAAATCATGATATTTGGAATATTAAAATTTAATTAGTTGGGCTTAATTTAGAATTGGGCTTACAATGTTGTATTTGGGCCTAATGGGCTTGGTTGTGCCAAATTGGTTTAGGTCAATTGGATTGGATCCAAATTGGGCCTAAACCATTCCATTAAGTCCAAATATGACAAATGAGCCTTTTATGTTTAATTGGGCCTAATGGGCCGAAATTGATTTCTTGGCAAATAGGGTGATTCCTTAATTGGGCTTTGGTATTTGGGTTTGACCCATATTGACCAAAGTCCATGCCTTAAGAAATTAATTGAAAGCCCATTAGACTTTAATTAAATGACATTGAATGTTAATTGGGCTTTGAGACCTATTTAGATTAGATTTGGAATCTAAGTCGTAAAGGCGCATTTAAAAGTGTAATTATTTAATTTGGAATTCAATTTAGAATTAGTATTGAATACGAATTAAATTAGATTTAAATTGTAGTTCGATATAATTCAAGAATTCGTACTTTGAGTACTTATTCTTAAACGAGTTGGACTCGCGCAAATCAAATCATTCTTTGAACATTGGATGATCACTTTATTCAAAGATTAATTAATTGGATTAGATTGATTGAATAACATGCTTTAAGTGAATACATGGATGTGTTGAATGAATAATGTATATCAGATGGATATTAGAAGGGAAATGGCAATTTTGGAAATTGTTGTAAATTTAGAATTTATTAAATTGGACCTGCGTGTCCAGCCTTATCTCTCTTGATTCTTTGTAATTCTCTTCTCACCTAATTCCCCTCAATGTTAATGAGGTTTCTTTAATAGTATTATGTAATTGGGTAGAAGTAAGAATAGTGCTAGCCGGGGAAAGGAAATGGAGTGATTTGTTATAGGAACAATCTGTGAGATATCCATCCGCATATCATTATTAATTTATTTTCGTGCCTTATTATGCTTTTAGAATGCATGTTAAGGGTGTATGATGAGACCTAACAAAGATAATAAGTTGGTTGCCAATTTACGCGAAAAAACCCTCAATAAATATTAAGCGTTTTCCTTCCATTGAGTGATTCATTCTCAAGATCCAAGATTGGCACTGGTTTGTGGCCAAAGTCAAGACCTTTGTCCATCGCGGATGTGTTTGAATCATGAAGCCTTTGTTCCATATCGTATGTCTTGTCCAAGTTGTGATTTGTTGGCCAAAGTCAAGATTACTTCTTGTCCATCGACATCGATTACGAAGCTTTCTAAAGTTAATGGGTTCCGCTTAACTGGAATCATTAAGCTTGTTGTGCCAAAGCCAAGGCTTAGTTGATTCAGAGGAAAAAGGTTAGGAAAATATATTGGATATATTGGCATATATATTGTATATATGTTTCGGACTTGGAGGTCCACCTACCGGATCTAGAAATTGGATGAGATCCAATTGATCTTAGAGATGTACCTAGTTAAATATCATACAACTTGTTGGCCAAAGTCAAAGTTGTGTGTTGTTTAACGGGATCCTAGCCCACTAGGAAACTAGGTTTTCCTAGTACTCAACAGAGTGTTAGAGGCTCGCCGAAAAATAGTGGGAGGCTAGTATTGAATTTGCAATTTCGTTCAAATACTTAGCTTTACGCGCTTTCAAATTATTTCATCATTTATATTTATTAGTTGGACTAATATTTTATTATTTTTCTTGTAATAGTTAGACTGTACCCTACATCGTTAATTGAATAGTTGGACTATTGCGATTAAGATGACAGGAAAGTTAAGCATTAGGGATATTGTCATTGGCGATAATGTCTTTAATGGCACAAACTTTCAAGACTGGGATATGAATCTCAGGATTGTCCTGGGATCCGAGAAGTTACTCTACACTATAGAGAGACCACTTGGGCCTAAGCCCCGACCTGATCAGGCTTGAGCTAGAGCTTTGGAAGACTCATAGCGATGACAACGCGACTGCTCAATCGATAATGCTTGCTGCTATGACTTCGTAATTCCGTCGTCAAAACAAGGGATTGGATCCCTATGAGATGATGGCGAAGTTGCATGATTTTCACCGATCTAATCTTAGATCGCAAAGATATGAGTTGCAGAAGAAGCTTTTCCACGCTCGCATATCAGAGGGTACGTCTGTTGAGCACCATGTGTCACAGATGATTGCTGACATTGAGCAGCTGGGACAGATGCCCATCGTCTTCAAGGCTGAGACTTCAGTAGATTTGATCTTACAGTCTCTCCCCGACACTTGGAGTGGGTTCATCATGAACTACAATATGTTGAACCAAGACCAAACTCTTGGAGAGTTGATTTCCACACTGCGAGAAGCAGAAAAAGAGCTCCTAAAGGGCAAGAAGCACGAGGCGCACTTCGCTTCCACATCTCAGACTCTGAGGGCTTAGCCCAAGGCGAATGGAGGTGTAAAGAAGAAGAAGAAGAAGAAAGGCAAGGCCAAATCGTCAAAACCTTATGGGAAAGGTAAGGACAAATCCCAAGATGTATGTCTACAGTGCGAGAAGCGGGGTCACTGGAAGCGTGATTGTCACGAGTACAAGGCACACATGAAGGAAATCAAAGCGGGCAAGACACCGGCTTCAGGTATGTTTGTTATAGAAATAAACATGTCTACTACTAGTTTTAAAAATTGGATTTTTGATTCTGGTTGTGGTACTCATATATGTACTGATGTGCAGGATCTGCAGATTAGCAGGAGACTGGCCTCAGGAGAGACTGACCTCCGCGTTGAAAATGGGACACGAGTCGCCGTTTTGGCCATTGGCACTTTTGTTTTGGAATTGCCCTCGGGGCATGTACTTAAACTTACAGACTGTTATTATGTACCTAGTTTGACTAGGAATATTATTTATGTATATACGTTAGCCCAATGTGGGTATACTTTTGTATTTAGAAACACCAGGTGTTTTTTATGTATAAAAATGATATGGAAATTTGCATTGCTGATGTAAATAATGGTCTTTATATTTTGAATATGAATCAATCTCAAACATATAATGTAACAAACAAAAGGCTTAAAGTAAGTAACAAAGATGAAACTTACATGTGGCATTGTCGTATGGGACACATAAACAAGACACATATATCCACACTTTCGAAGAATGGGTACTTGGACGGATTTGATCCAAATTCATATGACGTCTGCGAATCTTGTTTATTAGGCAAGATGCCTAAATCACCTTTTAGCGGTAAATGTGCACGTGCCACCGAACTGTTAGCTCTCGTTCATAGTGACGTATGTGGGCCCATGTCTAGCCAGGCTAGAGGTGGATATGAATACTTCGTAACCTTTACGGATGATGCATCGTGTTATGGTTATGTGTATCTTATGAAACACAAGTCGGAAACCTTTGAGAAATTCAAAGAGTTTCGACACGAAGTAGAAAACCAGACCGGGAAAAGTATTAAGACATTACGGTCGGACCGTGGTGGCGAATACTTGAGCAATGAGTTTCTCGATTACTTGAAAGAATATGGTATTCTTTCACAGTGGACTCCTCCCGGAACACCGCAATTAAACGGTGTGTCCGAACGGAGAAAACGAACTTTGTTAGACATGGTAAGGTCTATGATGAGTCGTACAGAGCTACCTATTTCCTTCTAGGGATATACATTGAACAGTGCAATACTTATTTTGAATAAGGTTCCATCAAAGTATGTTCAACAGGCTCTGTATGAAATATTGACAGGAAAGAAACCGGGTTTCTCATTCCTGAAGATTTGGGGTTGCTGGGCATACGTCAAACGTTTGAAAGGTACCAAACTAGAACCCAAATCAGATAAATGCCTATTTGTAGGATATCATAGGGAAACCAAAGGATATTACTTCTATCACCCACAAGAGAACAAAGTATTTGTTGCTCTACATGCGGTTTTCCTTGAGAAGGAATTCCTAAATGCAGTGATAAGTGGGAGGAAAGTAGAACTCAATGAAAATTGGAGTGATACTGTTCCTGGCACAGAATCCTTAACGGAACATGAACAGTCCATGATGGATGAGACCGTACCACAATCTTCGAATACACAAGAACCACGTAGGTCGAAGAGAGTCAGAAAACAACCTGAGAAGTATGGGTTTCTGATCTCACCTTATGTAGATATGAATCTTATTGAGGAAGACGAACCTGCTACGTATGAGGAAGCGATACAACGTATCGACTCCGGTTTATGGCAAGATGCCATGAATTTCGAAATGGATTCCATGTACACCAACCATGTTTGGACACCGGTTGATGCACCAGAAGACGTAAAGCCTATTGGTTGCAAATGGATCTTCAAGAGGAAGACCGACATGTATGGCAACATACAAACGTACAAAGCTAGGCTTGTAGCGAAAGGGTATCGTCAATGACATGGTGTCGATTACGACGAAATTTTTTTCACCCGTTGCCATGATTAAATCCATTAGGATAATGCTTGCTATTGCTGCATATTTCGATTTGGAGATATGACAGATGGACGTCAAAACCGCTTTCCTTAACGGAAACCTTTTGGAGGATGTTTATATGCAACAGCCTGATGGTTTTGTGGTACCAAGACTTGCAAACAAGGTTTGTAAGTTAAATCGATCCATTTATAGATTGAAGCAAGCATCGCGTTCTTGGAACCAACGTTTTGATGAGATCATAAAAGAATATGATTTCGTTCAAAACGAGGATGATCCTTGTGTATATAAGAAGGTTAGTGGGAGCGTACTGACATTCATTGTCCTTTACGTTGATGATGTATTGCTCATTGGCAATGACATTCCCATGTTAACATCGGTGAAAGCTTGGCTTTCATTAAAATTCTCCATGAAGGATCTGAGAGAAGCATCCTTTATTCTGGGAATAAAGATCTACCGGGATAGATCTAGAAAGCTGCTTGGACTCTCCCAGAGTACGTACATTGACAAAGTGTTGAAGAGATTCACCATGGATCAGTCCAAGAGGGGACTGTTGCCAGTGTCACATGGCGTCACTCTATCTAAGGACATGTGTCCTAAAAGTCAAGATGAGAGAGACAACATGAGTCGGATACCGTTCGCCTCGGCAGTCGGATCGATCATGTATGCCATGATATGTACGCGACCTGATGTCTCCTATGCTTTGAGCATGTGTAGTCGCTATCAGGCCGATCCAGGTGGTGGTCACTGGATGGCGGTTAAGAATATCCTTAAGTATCTTAGACGAACTAAGGATGCTTTCTTAATCTATGGAGATGGAGAACTTGAGGTAACTGGGTATACCGATGCAAGTTTCCAAACCGATAAAGACGACTGCAAGTCGCAATCTGGGTACATATTTTGTTTGAATAACAGAGCAGTAAGCTGGAAATCTTCCAAGCAGTAAGCCTTTATTTTGGGGAGGGAATTAGTTGGTCAGTACCTTGTTTTTAGTTTGTGTGTTGTTTTTATTTTTAGTCCAAAATTTTTCGAAAAATACAAAAAAATTGGAAAATTTTCAAAAATTACAAAAATATTTTGTGTTTGTGTGTTTTTGTTTTGACTAAAAATGTGAAATTGGTAAGAGATAGCTGAGTAAGGAGTTTCTACTCCTGAGACGTATCTCAAGCCTATTTTCGAAATAAGTTAATTGTTGTTTATTTCCTTTTGAATTATTTAATTTGTGAATTCTCCTTAAAACGGACTAAAATGAATCTTCATATGTTCAGTTAGCAGATATTATCAACATATATAGTAACATACGGACATGAGCTAAAATTGAAAAGTTTGTAATATTCAGTGCTCTAGTTTAATTGGAAGAAACATCTCAAAAAGCACTGGAAAAAAAAAAAAAAATCCGAGATCCGAGTTATTAAGTCTGTAAGGGTGTTTTAACACCTAGTGCCCTAAAACCAACTGGTTTGGGAGTCACTGGCCCAAAGCTCGCTACATGGATCGAAGATGCTACAAAAAAAAAAAAAAAATATATATATATATATATATATATTTATATCTGAAGTCTGGGTAATTAAGTCCGTATGGGTGTCTTAACACCTGGTGCCCTAAAGCCAACTGGTTTGGGAGCCACCGACCCAACACTCGTTACATAGATGGAAGATATTGTATATAAATAAAAAATAGAAAAAAAAATCAAAGAAAAAATCAGAAAAATGAAAAATTATTCCATTGCTGCAAAAAGGTGTTAAATCTGATAGAACTTTAGGACAAAAATATTACTCTCTTATCAACTGTACTTATGACTGTTGTGGGCAAAAATGAGTTGTTTAATATTTTGTTGGCTGTGTATATGGAGAATGGTAAAAATAATCGGAGAATTTACTTATTCGGTAATTTAGAATGAAACAAAACAACTATTGACTTGGAGTAAAAGTTTCACCTGATTAGTCACTAACATCTTTATTCTCTTTTCTCTTGTCTTTTTGTTTTTGTGTGCATTAGTTTTATTATCTTTTTACTTTTGTAAAACGTTTGTGGGTATCGTTGATGTAAGCCCTCACGAGACTATAACTCGTCCACTAGGGACACCTAGGGGTTTAAAGGCTTGTTGCATATGCTAAATGAAACCGTGATTCCTACGAAAGTGGCTTAGTTTAATTTTATTTTTATTTTATTTTTTTGCTCGAGGACTAGCAAAATGTTAGGTTTGGGGGTGTGATGAGCGGAAAATATATCAATATTTACCGCCCCTTTAACTTAATATTTTTTTTAGTTTCTCGGGTTTAATGAACTTTTTGATGTGTTTTAGTTTATTTTGCAGATAAAATAATATCGGGTCTCAATGAAATCATTTAGGATGAAATATGGGTCAAATAATGGCAATTATTGGACTTGATATTTTAATTTTGGAGATTGGAAACTTGAAAGGGCGTTTTGACGAAGTGCAGTTTTGGAAATTCCAGTTTTGCGCATCTGTCGTATTTTGGGCATAACTTTTTACTCCGATATCGGATTGAGCTGATTCAAGTTCCAAATTAAAGAAGACTCACAGATCTACAACTTCAAAGAACAAATAATTTCGAATTCTGAAGATTTCATGCCCGAAATTGATGAACCATCCAGAAGTGTGTAGTGTATAATTATTAAAGTCACTTTCAATCATTTTCAAAGCAAAAAATAAATTAATAAATAAATAATAAAAATTATCAAATCATCACCAAACATGATAAGAGATTAGTGGATCAATTAATAATGGATTTGGTGGAGCAATTAGTGGAGTAATTAGTGGAGCAATTAATAATTGATTTGGTGGATGATTTGATGGAGGCAAAATTTTGCCTATAAATACCAAGCCATTTCATTTGTAAAATTCATACTTTCTTCTAAGGAATTCCTTAAGAATACTAAGAAGATTGTATCTTGTTTGTTTATTTATAGCTTTTAGTAATTAATTTCCGCTTTCGCACTTTCTTTTCTTTACTTTTCAGTTTTTACTTTCCGCAATTTACTTTTATGCACAGTACTTTTCTTTCTTTAATTTTCAGCAATTTACTTTTCAGCAATTTACTTTTCAGCAATTTACTTTTCAGCATTTACTTTTCAGCAATTTACTTTTCAGCTTTTACTTTATGTCTTTTATTTTTCAGCATTTTTATTTTATGTCTTTTATTTTTAAGTTTTTACTAGCCCTATTTATGTGTTAGTTATCTGGGGTTGTGATGAATTCTAATATCACCGGTTTATAAGGGGTTATTTTATAGTTTGGGTAATTTAAAGGTTTACTTATTAAGTCTTAAGCTTAATGCTTCTTGTTGTCTGATCACCAATAAGATTGATGTGGTAAATCTAAAATGAACTAGACATAGGTATTTTAGGTTTCAGCCTTAGACTTAATAGCCTACGATCTTCCTTGAGGATAAATAACCCTTTAATAGATTTCCTTACATGATAGACATATACCTGTCAGGCGGGAGCCCGCCAATATTGGAACTTAAACTTAATGAATCCAGATAATTTGGTTGACATAGACATATGGTTCAATTGGGTTAAACTGGGTATTTGCGTCTGACCATCGACATAGGCTTTTGCATAATTTAGTGTTCCAGGTTAGTAAACTGATTTATTACACAAACATAAAATAATCACTTCATCTTTTAAAAGATATTAGAATGATTCACAACCCTAGATATTTGTATCTTTTGTTATTTTCCTTAGTATTTTCTTTTGTCTTTTTATTTATTTATTTATTTTGTAAAACCACTTTCAACCAATCAAACAATCATTCTCTTCTTCATTTAATTAGAAATCTGTAAATAAATAGATTTAATAATTAATAACAATAGTAGGAATTAAGTCCTCGTGGGATCGATATTTTTATACTACTTGAACGATACGTGCGCTTGCGTTATACGTGTGTGTTTACGCCGGTCAGAGTGCGGCCTTAAATCTCATTTTCCCGGTTCACACCGGGTGGCGACTCCATTATTCTCCGGTTTAGTCCCCCGTGGCTACTCCGTACTCCCGACTAGGCCGCGAGCCTAGAACAGCATGCGTCGCCCAGGTTCTATTGTCTACAGTCTGGCGACTCCACTGGGGATAGAGAATTGGCCCCGAAATATTGTCTTGTAATGTTTGGATTTATGTTTTAATTGACCGTGTCTATAGTGGATAAAGTGAGGGTTTAATCAAAGGCATTTTAAGGCTAGGTAATGGTTTGGTGTCTTCCTTCACTCACTTTCTTTCTAGAAGGAAAAGCTGTGAAGGCACCTAGATAGCCATCTACTCGTAGCCTTTTGTGATGGACTAATTTGGAGGACTCATTGTTTATTCCTGACACCAAGCGATAAGAGCCTAAGAGGCTTGGGTATTTAAGTGAGCCTCGCTCCACCGTCCCTCTGGGGAATCTACAACGGGAAATCCATTTGACAGTCCGTCACACACCATAGCTCATTGGCACGTACCTTAGTGTATAAAAAGGGGTGCGCTCACTTGGTTGCTCGAACCCTTGAGTGGGGAGACCTAGTTGTGGGCCATCCTTCGCCGGTGAGAGCCTTTGTCTATACTCTATCTAACCCACCCGTAGACCGGGTTGGCTAAAGTAACAATTATTTCCTTGAGTATGTGCTTGTGGACCATCCTCATTTGGATGCAGTTGGACTATTGTCAGAAATGCGGACTTGCTGGGCCATTTAACTGGGGCGAGTTCGTACCTTATGACTATTAGGCCCAAAGCTTCTGAAATGTTGATGGCCCATTATGTAGAAATTATTACGTTATGTTTGCATTATCTTTCTTCTATGCTTGTGTTTGGGAACATCGTCGTTTGGATCCATTTGGACCATTTGTCATGGGATATGAGCTTGTTGGGCCATTTAAACTGGGACAAGAACATATTTCATGACGATTGGGCCAAAGGCTTCTAAGTGTTGATGGGCCACTTTGTGCTTGTGTTCGGAACATTATCATTTGGATTTAGTTGGGCTCCTTGTCATAAGATGTGAACTTGTTGGGCCATTTAAACTGGATTGGGTTCACTCCTATGACAATTAGCCCGAAAGATTCTAAAATGGTAACGGGCCGATTTGTTTGAAAATTTTAAATTGATTTAATATCTATGTTACATGCATCTCGTGCACCTCATGCATACATATATCATGTTAACACCATCTATGTCTCAAAAAGACAACATAGATATCGTTTGGGTTAGAGAATGGACAAGACTCACTAAAAGAACAAGTATGAGTGAATCCGATAATGAGGTGTCCCGTATGGATCAGTTAGAGAACGGTCTCGCCAAGGTCACTGAACAGTTGCAAGCTTTGACTACTGCTATGGCTGGTATAGCTGGGCCTCGTGCTGGGGTTAATTCTGGGGATGTGAGGCAAGAGGAATCGCCGAACAGATTGGGGGATGATACCCCCGCTTTTGATGATGATATGGCAGAGTATGCAGTGGGCAGAGTATCTGGGTCTCAGACAGAGTTACAGAAACCTCGGGATCAGGTTGAGTCGGTTACCCGCAAGATGAGGGGTAAGAATGAAGATTTGCTGGATTATGACACACTAACTTTCGAGGAACAGTTGCCGGCACAGTTCAAGATGCCAGATATGGCTAAGTTTAACGGGAATGAGGATCCGAGGGTGCATCTCTGACAGTTTGTATCAGTCATGAGTTCAGTTGGCTTATCTCAGCGCCAAGTGCAGAAAATGTTTGGAATGTCGCTTGAAGGAGCTCCCGTTGTATGGTACCACAGTTTGGAGAAGAAAGTGAAGGAAGATTGGAGGGAGTTGGCCGATGCTTTCCTGAAGCAGTATGTCACTGACTTAGAGATCGATCTGTCACTCCGTGATCTGGAGAATGTTAAGCAGAAACGGAGGAGAGTTTTAAGGAGTATGTGGACCGGTGGAGGGGTCAATTATTGAAGATGCAGACTAGGCCTTCGGAGAAGGATCAGATTAAGATGATTATCAAGGGCACCAAGCCCTCCATTTACAGCAAGTTGAGGAGGATGACCTCCATGATTGCAGACTTTCGGCAGTTGAGGGAAACTGTCATGGATATTGAGGAAGAAGAGGCCGAGAATAGAAAATTCTATGGTCTGAACAGGAGGCCCATTGGGGGAACATCGGGAGCAAAGCCTGTTTCTGCTGAGATTGCCGCTATCCGGAACCGGCAGTTTTCCAACTTGGGAAGGCCCCTGTCCAAGGTGCTAGAGAAACTGAAGAGGCAAGGGCTCTTAAAACCCTTGGAAGCCAAACCATTACCCAATCCCCTACCATCACATTATAACCTAAGCTTTTACTGTCACTTTCACCAACAAAAGGGCCATGACACTGACAATTGTGCCCGACTCCGCCATGAAATCCAAGACCTGATAGACTCCAAGAAAATACCTGATCCAGAAACAGAACAGCCTAACACACACAGAAACCCCTTACCCAATTACCGTGCCGTACCACCACCAGTCTATATGATCAATTCTGGCCTCCCAGAAGACCTTGTCCTAAAATCCTTTCACCCTCAAGCCTTTTGCCTGGGAATCTGGGATAGTGCTAGTGAAGATGAGACTGAGCAGGGGAAAAACTTTTGGCTTGATTTCTCTAGCAGTGACGAGGAAGAAGTAAGGGGAATGACGCGCGGTGGCCGTTTTTACAATGATGTGGCGGAGAAGGGTAATGAAGTTTTGACAGATGGTAGAGAAGTGGTTGAGAATGCAGAAAACGCTGAGGGGGATATAGTGCTGAGGCAATTGAGGAAAACTAGAGCACAAGTGAGTATCTGGGAACTGTTATGTGCATCTCGGGAGCATAGGCAGGCTATGGTTGAGGCCTTGAGCAAGATTGTGGTATCGGAAGATGCCAACCCTGCAATGTTTGTTGGGTCAGTTCAGAAAGAAGCTTTGCAGATATCATTTTCTGAGGATGAACTCCCGGCGGAAGGAAGAAATCATAACAGGCCTTTATTTATCAGGGCCGAGGTGAGAGGGCAAGAGAAATTCATATGTAATGGTGGATGACGGTTCGTCCATCAATGTGTGCCCGTTGAAAATTCTGGCAAGATTGGGTATGAAAGCAACAGACTTGGACCCCTCCAGCATGACTGTCAAGGCTTATGATGATAGTAAAAGGGGGGTTGAGGGTACTTTTATGGCTATGGTCAAGGTAGGGCCAATTGAAGATGAGGTTGAGTTCACAGTGCTAGACATCCCAGCCACTTTTGCCTTATTGTTGGGAAGGCCTTGGTTTCATAAACTTGGAGGCGTGCCTTCCACTTTGCATCAGATGATCAAGTTCCCGTATGAGGGAGAAGTTGTTACTATCCGGGTTGAGGTAGATAATGCTGTGGCTGCCTTGGAGATACAACCTTTCACAAGGTTTCAGGTGTCAGCTACTTTTGAGGAATGGGTGGATCCTAGGGTGGCTAGGATCATGGAGAAAATGAAGTTTGAGCCCGGTAAAGGTTTGAAATTGCCAGATTTCAGAGGACAGACCACTCGGAAAGGTTTGGGGTACAGATCTGATGAAGAAAAGCCAAAGGTCAAGAAAAAGGGCCTGAAACTGATGGAATGTTTTGTGAAAGCTTCAGGATATCAAGGGGAGCCTGAACCTGTGGAAGTTAATGGGATTGTGGTACCTGGATTTGAGATCTTCCAGGATTTGTTGGGTGAGAAACCGCTGATCAAAGAAGCTGTGGAAGCAGAGAATTGGGAAGAAGAATTGATGAAGTTGGAGAGCCTAACTCTGGGAGAGGATGAAAAGCCTGAGGAAGACCTGATTGCAGAGGAAGAAGTGTCTATAGATGGTGAAGACATTTACCTTCCTGATTTGTTTGAATGTACTTCCGCATTATCCAATAATAAAGACATTTCTTTTGCTTACTTGCCTGAGTCATTTCCATTTACTCTACACGAATCAAGCATATTTGATATCAGTTCGGCCAGAACTACTGCATTTAACTTGGGCACACTTGAGAACCCCAAGGAAATTCTGATTGCAAGTGAAGTTACCTCTGAAGAGAGGACAAAACTAGAAGCAGTGTTGGTCAGATATGCCAAGGTGTTTGCTTGGTCCTATGAGGACATGCCTGGGGTAGACAGAAACATTGCCCAACACACAATACTAACTTATCCGAATATGAGGCCAGTAAAACAGAAACTCCGACGGATGAGACCAGAATGGGCTGAGAAAGTCAGAGAAGAGGTTAAGAAACAGATAGATGTAGGGTTCCTGGAAGTAGTAAAGTATCCTGAATGGTTGGCTAATATAGTACCGGTGCCGAAGAAAGATGGGAAGGTCAGAATGTGTGTAGACTACAGAGATCTCAACAAGGCTTGTCTGAAAGATGATTTTCCTCTGCCGCATATAGATGTTCTGGTTGATAGTGCGGCTTTGTCTGCTATGTATTCATTTGCAGATGGGTTTTCAGGTTACAATCAGGTTCTCATGGCCGAGGAAGACAAACATAAGACTGCATTTGTTACTGAGTGGGGTACTTATTGTTACAAGGTTATGCCGTTTGGACTTAAGAATGCGGGGGCTACCTATCAGCGGATGGCCACTACATTATTCCACGACTTGATGCACAAAGAGATTGAGGTGTATGTGGATGACATGATGGTGAAATCAGAGACAAGGGTTGGGCATATTAAAGCACTGGAAAGGTTCCTTCAGAGGGTTGACAGATACAACATGCGGCTTAATCCCAAGAGATGTGTGTTTGGGGTGACATCAGGGAAATTGCTTGGTCATACAGTGGGGATGGGCGGAATAGAGGTAGACTCCGAAAAGATCAAGGCAATCACAGAAATTCCTGCACCGAAGACAGAGAAAGAAGTCAGAGCATTCTTGGGGAAGATTCAGTATATCAATTGGTTCATTGCTAAGTTGACATCGGTATGTGAGCCTATCTTCAAACTGTTGAGAAAAGATCAGCCAGTGAGATGGAATGAACAGTGTCAGACAGCCTTCGACAGAATCAGAGAGTACTTGGTAAAGCCACCTGTATTGAAACCTCCGAGACCGGGCAGACCTTTGATATTGTATTTGGCTATAGAATCAGAAGCACTGGGGGCTATGATGGTACAGGCAGATGAGACAGGGGTAGAACATGCCGTTTACTATCTGAGTAAGAAGATGCTCCCGTATGAGGCTCGATATCAGGAGGTTGAGAAGATCTGTCTTGCAGTGGTATGGGCTTCCAGAAAGTTACGACATTACTTCCAGTCATACAAGATCCAGGTAGTGGCAAAGGAGAATCCTCTGAAGTATCTTCATTCAGTGCCTTCACTAGTGGGAAATTGGGCAGATGGTTGGTATTGCTGACAGAGTTTGACATTGAGTATCTCACCTCCAAAGTGATCAAAGGGCGAGCAGTAGCAGAGTTTCTGGCAATGCAACCTGTTGAGGGGGATCAGTATAAGTTCGAATTTCCAGATGAAGAGATCCAAGCAATAACAGTTCAGAGATGGAAGATGTATTTTGACGGAGCAGTGAATTACAAGGGAGCCGGATTGGGATCGTGATAGTGACCCCCGAAGGAGAGACTTTGCCTTTGGCCAAGAGGTTGACATTCAGAGTGAGTAATAACATGGCCGAGTATGAAGCATGTGCTTTTGGTTTGACAGCATTGATAGCCTTGAAGGCCGGGAGTGTGGAAGTCTACGGAGATTCTATGTTGGTAGTCCAGCAGATGCGAGGAGAATGAGAATTGAAAGAAGAATGGTTGAAGCCTTACCTCTTTCACCTCAGAAAGTTGGCACAAGTTATCCCCGAGTGTAAGTTTCAGCACTTACCGAGAGAAGAGAATCAGATGGCAGATGCATTGGCTACACTGGCAGCGATTTGGGAAAATCCAGAAAAGTTAGTGATGAGACCGTTGATACTGACAACAGCAAGTAAACCTGTTTATGAGATAGAAAGAATTCTGGAAGTTGAGTTTGACGACGATAAACCTTGGTATTATGACATTCAGAGGTATCTGGAACATGGTGAACTCCCGAAAGGGGCAGGCAGAAAAGACAGAATAGCCATTCAGAAGTTAGCTTCCCAGTATGTGATTTTGAAAGGGGAACTGTACAAGAGACATGCAGACGGTATTCAGTTGAAGTGTTTGAGAAAAGAAGAAGCTCAACATGTAATGGAAGAAATGCACGCCGGGGTATGTGGTCCGCACATGAACGGGTTGAATCTGTCCCGCAAGATAGTGAGACAAGGTTTTTATTGGTCAACCATGGAAACAGATTGCGCGAAGATGGTGAAGCACTGTCATGACTGTCAAGCACATGGTAATTTGAATCACTTACCGCACACAGAGTTGCACGGGTTGTCAGAGCCGTGGCCTTTCTCAGCATGGGGAATCGATATGATTGGGGAAATTCGACCGAATGCATCAAATGGGCATCGCTTCATAGTAGTGGCAGTAGAGTATTACTTCTCGAAGTGGGTGGAAGCCGAACATTCCGCAATGTTACAGCAAAGCAGATGGCAAAGTTTATAGCTCGGAACCTCATTTGTCGGTATGGTATGCCGCATCATGTAGTGACAGACAACGGGGTTCAGTTTCAAGGAGAGACGAAGGCAATGTTACAGAGGTATGGGATAGGCCACCACAAGTCTCACCGTACATGCCGCAGGAAAATGGGGCAGTTGAGGCAGCCAACAAGACTATAAAGACGATTCTAGCCAATATGACTGAAAATTGCAGAGATTGGGCCGAGAAATTACCGTATGCTTTGTGGGGGTACAGAACATCAGTGAGAACAACAACATGGACCACACCTTACTCTTTGGTCTATGGAATGGAAGTAGTATTGCCGGTAGAAGTGGAAATACAGTCTATGAGGGTATTAACAGAGGCAGAATTACCGGAACAGGATTGGGCCGCACAGAGGTTTGATCAGTTAGCACTATTGGATGAGAAGAGAACGAAGTCTTTGTATCACATGCAGCTGTATCTGAAGAGACTAGCTCGGGCATTCAACAAGAAAGTGCGTCCTACCAAGATCAGAAAGGGTGATTTGGTACTTAAGTAGTCGAGGCCGTCGACGACAGATCCGAGAGGAAAATTCAGACCAAATTGGGAAGGACCTTACATAGTGCAGAAGGTAATGGTAAATGGAGCAGTGAAGCTATCAGACTTGGAAGGAAACGAGTTCACCGAGCTGATCAACGTAGACAGATTGAAGCAATACTTTGCCTGAGGGGGAGAAGACCGAGCAGTTACCACGGGAATTAGCAGAAGACCTAACCCAATGGAATAAGAAAATCATTCATGCATACACGTAACATTGCATTCTCTTCGTGTTTGTTTCTGTTTTGTGTTCGCAGGTTCGAAGGAAGGAGAAAGCGGCATAAATGAGCCAAGCAGCGTCAACGTAATTTCAGTTTTTGGATGAGTCCCAAGGGGCGAGGCCCATATCAGCTTGGGGGCGAGGCCCATATCATGTCATCTCCGGGTATGGAGACATCATCAGTTCGAGGGCGAGGTCCCTATAGTCAGCGGTGTTGGGTCGAGGTGCCCCCGTTGTCAGTTGTAGTTCCGGGTCGAGGTGCCTAGGGTCGAGGTACCCACTACATCATCAGTTCGAGGGCGAGGTCCCTATAGTCAGCGGTGTTGGGTCGAGGTGCCCAGGGTCGAGGTGCCCCCGTTGTCAGTTGTAGTTCCGAGTCGAGGTACCCACTACATCACCAGTTCGAGGGTGAGGTCACTATAGTCAACGGTATTGGGTCGAGGTGCCCAGGGTCGAGGTGCCCCCGTTGAGGGATGCAGTTATTGGGATGCATCCTAGGATCGAGGTCCACTGCAGCACCAACTCAGCTCGAGGCAGCAGCCGAGCCAGGTAAGTGAAAATGCATTGCATAACTTTGATAGGATTGTTCAAAGTCACACATTGCACAAGTCCCATCAAAGTGGGGGCGACTGTAGGCATTTCATTTTCGCATGTGAAACCCGATGATGAGTCTCAGTTGGAGGCACTACCTTTTTAGCTAAGGATATTGCGGGAAACGGAGGTCGGAAGGGGAAATTCAGAATAAGTACGTCATTTAGTTCATTTCACAAGTTCACTGTCTTCGTTGGTGCTGCGTTCGTTACTTCGTTCGAACGTCAGACAGATTGCGGACGTTCGTGGCCCGTCCGAATGGGCGTTCGAACAGAGTCGGTATTTCTGGTTTTGCTGCTAGCCTCGCACCCCAATCCAATTAGCCCCCCAAAGCCTATAAAACACATCCCAATTTAATTAAATTAAACATTAAATATTAAATAAAATATTTAAACCATTTACCAATTAAATAAAACATAAAATATAATCATACCTAATAAAGATAAATCAAATATATTAACTTCCTAACTAAACAAATCACATACTAAATTAAAAAGATGTCATGCCTAATTAAAATCAATCATAACAAATTAAATATTTTGCATTCCTAATCTAGCCAAGATTTGTCCCCCCTCAATCTTTGACTTTCCTTGCTCAATACCAAATCAAATCCTTGCTCTTAATGCCAAATCCCTTCCTTGTGAGACAAGGTGAAGCCCTAGCCCTTCTCTATATAAACAACCCCTCACCAAGACATGCACTCCTCTAGCTCATACACTACTCACACGCAAGTCACAGCAAGAAACCTTAAGACATCACACGCCAATCACAAGAAAGATAGCAAATCATTCCCTTCATCCTTACCCTCACATCACCGAAAATACAGTAGCCATTCACACCCCCTACAACCACCAAAACAACCCCTAATCACCACCGAAAATCAGCCCCATAGACCTCCACACATCACCGAAAATCACACCAAACACAGCAGCCCAAAATCACCTTAAAACAGCGGTAAACTACGTCAAAAACAGTAGCCTAAAACACCAAAAACTGTTGGATAATATGACCCATAGCGTCACTATTTGTACAGATCATAGTGTTGTTGTACAAATTAACTATGTGACAAGGAAATTGCGCTCTCATCATTTGTGATTAGATCACCTTAGATATATAAATGAAGAGAGGTCCATATGATTAGTTCCTGGATTGAGATGATATGAGACAGTATCAGTCCACGAAGGATTAATCATTAAATATCCCTAGTCGTAGTATTATCGAGACTGGACATCGATAATGCGGAATAGACTAGTATTGCACTTGTGCGCGTTGTGAGGGCACAACGTCATAGTTCTCATATATTTAAGTATATGATACTTATGCAAGTGCGATAGGAGGTTGTGTTTCACCGATGGTACGGGAAACAGCTTCGCTCTGGATAGACCCCTCGGAATCCCATTGGTATTATGACTATGTGTCTATGGGAGTCCAACATCAAGGTAGTTGTATTTGGTCTTAACTTGAGACTTGCACCGCTAATGCTTACGACAATCAATATACTTTAGTTGAGGTCGTCCAGGGCTGTAACAGGTTCTGTGTACGCCAATGCTGGGTATATTGAGAATCGTAGAGTATTGGGTGTGATGTCAAGACGGAAGTATCACTCCAGTCATATTGGAGATGATGTCACGCAGGATACGGTATTAGTGCTCTTAAGTGCTGGCCGGCCATCGGGATATTATGACAAGGTCATGTATATCCGATTATAGAGACTAATTACCAGACATCCGACATGTGCTTCGGACGGGGCAGACACTTATCCAGCCCCAGCCCTAGCACGTGACTATCCGATACTGGGCTGATATACATAATACTTGGTATACTACGCTTGATATAGATCTTAAATATTCTTAGATGAATATGACCGGAGAATTGGGTAGACTTCGTGCTTTGCTAGAAGCCGATCTTGTCTCGTAAATCGGTAGAACGTAGTACTTGGTACGTACGTGATTCGGATACTCCGACGACCGTATTTACTGCCGACTTATCCGGGGATCTCATGGGTCGCTTCCCGATAATGCACCGATGACGCATAACTCGCACTCATTAATAATCTGGGATTATATAGAAGAGATAGAAAATTAATCTAGGATTAATTACGGAAATATTTTATCTGGGATAAAATATCGTCTAAAGAGAGAGAATGATTAATTTAGAATTAATCGGTAAATTAATATATTCGATATATTAAACGAAATTAGATTTCGACGCGGAATTAAAATTAGATTTTAATTCGGGCGAACGAATTAATTTAGAATTAATTCGTTAGCGACATGAATAGTGAATTCGCTAGGCGTAATCATTTAATTACGACGCAACGGAAAATTTGCTAATTGAGAATTTGCGAACCCGAGCCCGAGTGTGATTGCGAGCGCATTCGTATTTCGAATTCGAGTGCGGCAACGCAAGTCACATCAAGCGTCAAATCATTCGTCACATCAAGCGTCAAATCAAAAGTCACTTTGAGTGATGTGATTGATTGATGTGATTGAGTTGATTGATTGATAGACACACATCAAGTCACTTTAATAAAGTGACATTGAATAGTGATGGGTGTTGTTGGAATAGTGTTTGGTGGTTGTGTAATTGATTTCCATTTACTTTATTTGATAAATTGAAATGGTAAATGCTTATTAATTTTTGGAAAAATATATAAAGCATTTTTTGTAATTCATTTTACAACTTAACCATAACACTTCTCCTCTTTTTCTCTCCATCAATACATGCCCAAGGGGCTGTTTTTCTTTCTTCTTCACAGCTCACTGTCGTGAGCTTCAAGGGAGGCAATGAGTGGTTTTTGTTTCAAAAACGCAAGTGCTAGCACACTTACGAGACTTGCGAAGGTGTTAGGGAGGTTCACCCATGAGGCGGGATCCATTCGACGAAGTTTGGAGCTTCAAAATGAGATCCGAAACTGCCCAAACCAGTGAAGAATTCCGCACCAGTGGGCGTGACCAAGGCAGTGGAGTTTTGGCTTCATTCGTCTTCAAATCGACTCAACCGATCGATGTGAGTATTCCGCTACCTCCGTTGATGTATTCACACATGTGTTTCATTGCTTGTTTGATCTTGGGACCTAGAAATAAACCTAACAAAAACAAGACCTGAAACAGTAAGCAGAAAAATACAGAGGAAACGGTAGCAAAACCACAAGGAAACAGTAGCAAAACGGAGTCGAAACAGTAGCTTGAGTGGCCGTACAGCGAAGGAAAAGGCAAACCAGTGAACCAGAAAAGTTGTGGAGCTTTACCCCTTCCGATCTGCGTGAAACGCGAGTCCGAGAGACGGCTTAAAAGGTTAGACCTGAGGGTACTTCCCACACTCATCTTCATTTGATTCTTGTTATTTATTTTGACTGTATTTTACTTCTTTGTTGAATAATGTTTGTGTATGATGTGTGTTGTGGGTATTGGATGAATGGAAGAGTGTCGTCTCTTGTGGTATATAAGATGGAAACCCAGACGTAAATTCCGTAGCCGAATCCGAATGGACGGTAGTGCGGTCTGTACTTGGGATACAACTCCACTTACCACTTGAGTAAACGACACCTTCTTTTGTTTCATGTTGGATTGATTTATCTATTTTTTTTGTTACTTGAATTCTGCATGTTGCTTATTTATGTATGATACAATCGAGTGCATGGGCTTAGTAAGTGCGATGAAAGGTCCCCTAATTGGAGGGGTTAAAATCCTCTACCAAGATGCTTTGCCGCGCCGGTTGATGTGTGTTCGGTTGAATGCAAGATACGTTCAATCGGGCATACTACGTTTAATATTATTGCTTTTAATTCTTTGTATGCATGATTCAATTGAGCGCATGGGCTTAGTAAGTGGAATGAAAGATCCCCTACGGGGAAGGGTTAAAGCCCTTTACCACGATGCTTCGCCGCGCCGGTTGATGTGTGTTCGGTTGAATCCAAGACACGTTCAATCGGGCATACTAGTTTGATATTATTGCTTTCAATTCTATGTATGCATGATTCAATCGAGCGCATGGGCTTAGTAAGTGGAATGAAAGATCCCCTACGGGGAGGGGTTAAATCCCTCTACCACGATGCTTTGCCGCGCCGATTGATGTGTGTCCGGTTGAATGCAAGATACGTTCAATCGGACATGCTGAGCTTGACATTGTTGTCTTTATTCTTTGTGTTACATGCATCAGGTCTGGCTCCGTTCGAACGCATTCTCGAACGCTACATGAATGCGAACCTTCTGTTTACCGTTCGAACGCGTTTTCAAACGCTACGCGAACGCACACGCACTTCCTTAGTCTCACCATGCATAAGGTATGGTTCCATTCGAACGCGTTCTCGAACGCTACACGAACGCGAACCTTCTGTTTACCGTTCGCACGCGTTCTCGAACGCTACGTGAATGCACACGCACTTTCTTAGTCTTATCATGCATCTGGTCTAGTTCCGTTCGAACGCGTTATCAAACGCCATACGAACGCGAACCTTCTGTTTACCGTTCGAACGCGTTTACGAATGCTACACGAACGCGAACACACTGAATTGAGACATATTCATCACATGCCATGTATAATTGTTTCTTAGGTGATTTTTCTATGAAATCCCATATAGTCATTCTTATCTTTGTGCACATCTTAATGAAAAGCATGTTTATTCCATTGGTTGCATCATTTACCTTAGTCTTGGTCTAACTTATTACAATTCATATATCTATGTCATGATAGCATTTGAGTATTATTTCTTGTGGTATATCGGATGGAAACCCAGACATAAATTCCGTAGCCGATTCCGAATGGACGGTAGTACGGTCTATACTTGGGATACAATTCCACGTACCACTTGGAAAAATGCTCACATGTGTGCTTGTGTGGTTAATATGTGTGCTTGTGTGGTTAATATGTGTGCTTGTGTTTTCGTGAATCTAATATGCCGATGAAGTTGTATGTTCGTTGCTACTTTGATGTATTTTCTAGCATGCAATCTTAGATGTGAAATATATGTAAATTTACGTGTAAGTTTTATTTTGTACATGTGAATTTAGAAGCACGAAACTCTTGGAAATAAGTGTTACTTAAGCTTGATTAAATTATAACGTAAATCCTTTCATTACAAGTGACATAAGTAAGGGACCATTCCGAACCCAATGGTTTGAGGTCTTCCCTTGCGAGGGGTGAGTGCGGCCTTAAATCTCATTTTCCCGGTTCACACCGGGTGGCGATTCCATTATTCTCCGGTTTAGTCCCCCGTGGCTACTCCGTACTCCCAACTAGGCCGCGAGCCTAGAACAGCATGCGTCGCCCAAGTTCTGTTGTCTACAATTACTTAAATATATAAATGATAAAAGTCGTTATGATTAGTTCTGGATTATAAGATATGAGATAATATCAATCCATAACGGTTTAATCATTAAATATCCCTAGTCGTAGTATTATCGAGATTGTACATCGATAATGCAGAATAGACTAGTATTGCACTTGTGCGTGTTATGGAAGCGTAACATCATAGTTCTCATATATTTAAGTATTGTATACTTATGCAAGTGTGATAGGAGGTTGTGTTTACCGATGGTACAGAAACAGCTTCGCTCTAGATAGACCCCGCGGAATCCCATTGGTAGTATGACTATGTGTCTATGGGAATCCGCATCAGGGTAGATGTATTTGGTCTTAACCTGAGACTTGCATCGGTAGTACTTGCGACAATCAATACGCTTTGGTTTTGGTCGTCCAGGACTTTAACAGGTTTTGTGTACGCCTCTTCTGGGTTTATTAAGAATCGTAGTGTATTGGGTGTGATGTCAAGATGGAAGTATCACTTCAGTCATATGGAGATGATGATCACGCAGGGATACAGAACTGGTACTCTAATTGGTTGCAACCATCGGGATAATATGACATGGTCATGATTATCCGATTAAAGAGACTAGTTGCTAGTGATCCGATATATGCTTCGTACGGGGCAGACACTATTCCAGCCCCAATCCTTGCATGTGACTTCCAATACTAGATCGCAATACGCAATACTACGTATACTACGCCTGACATAGATTAGATAGTCCTTTAAGAATATTTCTGGAGAATTGGGTAGGCACAGTGCTTTGCTAGAAGCCAACCATGTCTTGTAAATCGGTAAAAATGTAGTACGAGGTACGTACGTGTTCAGATAGTCCGACGACCGGATTTACTGCCAACATATACAGGGATCTCATGGGTCAATTCATGAAGATTCACCGATGACGTATGATTCGAACATAATTAATCTAGGATTAATTACGAAGAGATTTTATCTAGGATAAAATACTATTTGAAGAGAAAGAACGATTAATTTGGAATTAATCGATAAAATAATATATTCGATATATTAAATGAAATTAGATTTCATAACGGAATTAAAATTAGATTTTAATTCGGGCGAACGAGTTAATTTAGAATTAATTCGCTAGTGACCTGAATAGTAATTTTGCTAGGCATAATTATTTAATTAAATTTGATTTAATTAACGTCGCAACGGAAAATTCGTTAATTCGGAATTAGCGAACCCGAGCCCGGGAGTGTTTGCGGGCCCACTCAGATTTTGAATTCAAGTGGGGTCCACTAGTCACATCACTAGTCATTCATTCACCTTTTGGTGATGGAAGTTAGTGTAGGAAATGATGGAAACTTATTTACACTCAAAGTTAAATTGATTGACCTTTTACCAAATATTAGATATTTGGTATATCTTTTATTTTTGATTTTAGAAATCAAATACACAAGTCATTCACACTTCTTCTCTCCTCCAAACCTCACGGCAAAGTGCAGGTTTTTCTCTCTCATTTGGCTTGGCCGAATTCATAAAGAGCAAAGGAAGAATTGTTGCAATTTTTCTAAGTGCTAGCACACATCAAGGAATCATATAAGGTGATAGGGAAACCAATCCTTAAGCCTGAAATCAACAACAAAGCTTGGAGCTTGGATTTCATCCCCAAAGAAGGAGCTTGGCCGAAAATTCAAGGAACAAAGTTTTGTATTTGACGCATCCAACATCCGATCAAAGTAAGTATTATTCCGCAAATTCTTCTTTGAGTATTCACATGTTTCATTGCTTAAATGATCTTGGGACATCTTAGAAACCCAACAGTTGTCATTCTAGAGTTATTAGGCCACTCATTGATGACCTAGAATTGTTCTTGAGTTGTTTCAAAGTGGTGAGACATGTTTGGTGTTGTACAGATTAGATCAAAGTATTGGATTTTGTTAATTTTGTGATTAATTTGAGAAATTACGATTTTGAACCTCCACCAAAATTTGGTTTTTTCATATATATGTTGTATTTTGATGTATATGATATGTACACATTATTTTGGTGGTGATTGGATTACACCTAATCTTGTATTTAACAAATTAGGACCAAAATGATCAAAATGAAACATTTTTGAGGCTCATAGCTATATGTTAAAAATCTGGAAAAAAATTTCTGGGTTGCGTTTCAATTTATATAAGATGTACAAATTATTTTGGTAGTGATTGGATATCACATAATCTTGTATTTGACAAATTAGGACTAAAATGATTAAAATGTAAAATTCTGCAATATTTTTATGGTTTATTTTTTAGTGTATATATGATGTAAAAATTATTTTTGTTGTGATTGGAAATCTCCTTTAGTTGTTTTGAATAAGTTAGGACCAAAATGATTAAAAAGCAAAGATTTGGGCCTTTTTGGTAATTACTGAAAAAATCTGGAAAATCATTTTTGGTAATTTTTAGAATTCTGTTTTTCATGTATATTTGATATACAAATCATTTCGGTTGTGATATAAAATCACCTAAGTTTGTTTTGAATAACTTAGGACTAAAATGATTAAAATGGAAAGTTTAGGGGCTTTAAGATAATTTACTGAAATTATGATTTCTGGGTTAAACATTCTGTTTTTGAGTATTGAGTGATTAAAATAAATTAGCTTATTTTAATTACCCAAGAAAAATTAAAGAAATGAGAAATTTGATTTTCCTTTTTTCCGCTGCGTAACCCGGGTAATACGTACAAAACCCTAACACCATCTATTTTACACCTATGATCAAAAACAAGTTCAACATGATAAAAAGATAGAATTTATTTGTGATAATTACACCATTTGCATTTCATGGCAGCAATGACAACGTTCAAAACTATATCTTCCTCACTATCATGTAATGTATCAATAATATTTAGACCTTCAACCAAAAATAAATATGATATAGGGTAATAAACACCACTAAACGTATATATGGTATCATTAAGAACTTTTAAAATATATAAAATTTGTGAAAAAACATCCTAATGTTTTGGATATAGAGTTGCTTGGTGCACATTATTAGAAATATGTCACATCCCAATATATCCGGGGCGTGATCGATAAGAGACGCCATAACCACCCCTAAACCTCTAATGCAAAACCTGCATGACCTATATCTGTGAACATGAATGAATTTGTAAAATACAATTCTATCCCTATAAATGAACGTGGATCATGCATAACTTGTATATTATTGCCACATTATATATATATATATATATATATATATATATATATATATATATATATATAATATAATATACATATACATACATATTAACTTAAATTTACATACATTAAATGAATACAGTAGACACATATCCGGCCTTACGAACTTTTACATGACTTCAAATCTATGGACCCATGACGTATATAATTCTATGACGGTATGATTGCAGTGTTAAGGCGATTGTGGGACCCCTAGGGTCAGATCGATGGCCCGTACAGTGGAAGTGAGTCTAACCCATAGATATCATTCATAAGTGTATTTTTAAATAATTTAATGGAAACTATATTCTATTACAAGTGTATTAAAAAAATCAGATTGAATCGGAGTGCAGAAACTCAAAAACGGAGAAAAATAAATTTCAACTCGAGT
Organism: Zanthoxylum bungeanum; assembly: GCA_019454045.1. Taxonomy (NCBI): domain Eukaryota; kingdom Viridiplantae; phylum Streptophyta; class Magnoliopsida; order Sapindales; family Rutaceae; genus Zanthoxylum; species Zanthoxylum bungeanum. The sequence continues at coordinate 46,671 of SKCR01015820.1, forward strand.
AACGTGTGCGCACTCGCGTGAACTCACGCGCTACACTACGCCCAACACACCTATTTATTATTATTTATTATTTTTTTTACACTTCATATGTTTTAAAATGTTTGATTTAAGCATCAGCTCTCTGTTTCCAAAGAGCTGATACAAATTGGGTTTTTTTTATCCAAATTGCTTCCAAACTTCCTAAACACTTTCAAACACTTAAAATTTAATTTTTAACATAAAAACCAACATCAACACATGTTAAAGAATAAAAACATATTTTTCAAAATATCAAATATTTTTACAAAAACATAAATTTATACTAAAATACGCACATGCGTAAGTTTTGAATTTAAAATACAAATCAAACAAGAATCCGAAAATGAAGTAACTCATAACAATTCTAGGTCACTCAAATGTGGTAAAGTGATTCTAAAATGGTAGCCATAACTCTAAGCTATCATCTAAAATTCCAAACTCTAATTTTCTGTTTATGTCCAACATAAACATTTTGACCCAATCACAAGCATATTGTGTTTATGCTTCCAAAGCATCCCTACACAATTTATTAGCCTATTTTCAACATCAAGCTATGTTATTATGTATCCAATACATAGTAAATCACTATATGTTTCACTAATGATAACTCACTAATGAAAAATATAGCCTTAGAGAAGATCAAACTTACCTTGTAAGCTTGATTCCAGGATCCAATCTTCCTCTACTTATTGAAATATTTTAGATAACTTCCAAAGTTAGCAAGCTTGATTCCAAGATCCAATCTTTCAGCTTTTCCTTTCAGCTCTGGACAATCTTTCTTCCAGTGTGCAGACTTTTTGCAGTGTAGCCATGCATCACGAGCTACATGCGTTCTTGCAGTTTGTTTCTTGGAATCTTTATCCTTATTTCCCATTTTAATCTTCTTAGACTTCCTAGAAGTCTTTGAAGAGCTTGCTCTACCATGGAGGTACAAAGTGAAATTCTATTTCTTCAAATCATATTCCGCCGAGCGTAACATGTTGTTAAGCTCTTCATATGTGGCTTGCATCGAATGCATCATAAATCCAACATATGTACCAGGTAAAGAAGACATAATCATATTTTGGCCTAGCCTTTCATTTATCATAATGTCATGTCATTCCGAATATCAGATATGGTCTATCATGTTCAAAAGATGAATGCTAACCGCTCATTTATCCTTGAATGTAGCGTGGAACAATTCCTTAGATCTTCGATATATCTCATTTTCTTGATTTGCTTTGAACAACTCGTTGAGTGTTCTCATAATGCTCCAATCATTTGGTACATCTTTGTACTTTCTGAGCGAATTATGAACAATTTCGACATACATTGAATTGAGCGTAACATACCTCAATCGCTCTGACTCTAAGACAAGACGGATGTTCATTTCCCACTCTGAGTAGTTCTCGGCTCTTTTTAATTTATTGGAATTCAAAAGCTGCGCTAATGGATTTGCGGCATCCATCTACAAGATAACAATTAAACACCAGCATAATATTTTTATTTCAATAAAAAAATACTAATACTATTATGGATTTTAAATTTATTAGTGCCCTCACACTACTTTATGTAATTCCGTAATCTCCCTTAATACATCACCATTCCATTAATTACACTTTATCTTGATTTAATTGGATTAAATCAAAGTGGTAGATATTTAACTAATCCATTAATTAAACAAAATAGAAATTTGACAATCAAAATTTCATAACGGGAAGTGGATCTCATGAAATTTACTCCAGCCTCATATTAATGACGGTCTTGGCCTTCATAAACTCATTAGGTAGACCTTAAAGGTCAATCACATCCATGTGACTCATTGTTTGGTCCTGAACCATTTCTATCCTCACACTAATGTTAGTTTTGGATTAAAAAGTGTTCCAGATATATACTTGTCAATGTGCACTAATGAGGTTCGTAAGTACACCCTTTTAATAATGACGGTATTGGGTGACTACATTAGCTCATCACGCTACATCTAATGTTTTACCAGAGCGACCTAAGTTCTGAGTACTTATACCCTCACACTAATGACGGTATTGGACATAAAGAGTAAGAACTCATTTATCTCCATATTGAAAAGACGGACCATCCAATAATGCTCCAACATTATTAATACTATTACTTAAATAAAATAATCGCCTAATCACGAGAGATTTATGACAATCAGGTCATTAACATTCTTGGGTCAAAATAAAAATTTTAATTTAAAACATACAATGCATATTCAATATGAATTATGTAGAATTAAATAAAAATTAGAAAGGCATAGATTCAAAAACATGTCAAACATGTAACACGTGTTGTGTGGTTAAGACCTGCTCTGATACCATTCCGTTGAGGCGGTTATGGGACCCGTAGGGTCGGATCGGTGCCCCGTGCAGCAAAAGTGGTTCTAAACTATGAATATCAAATATGAATGTATTTTTAAATAATTTAATGGAATAATATATTTCATTACGAGTGTATAGGAAAAAATCGGGACTGAATCGGAGTCCAGAAACTCAAAAATGGAGAGAAATAGAATTTCAGCTCGAGACACGTGTGCGCACGCGCGAGAACTCACGCGCTACAGTACCCGCGCGCACTGTAGCTCCCAACACACCTCTTTTCTTTTATTTTTTATTTTTTATTTTTTAATTTCATTTTATATGTTTTCAAATGTTTGATTTAAGCACCAGCTCTCTGGAATTGGGTCTTTTACCCAATTTGCTTCCAACATTCCCTAAACACTTTCAAATACCTAAAATTTAATTTTTAACATCAAAACCAACATCAACACATGTTATTCAAAATAACAAATATTTTTACAAAAACATAAATTTATTCTAAAATACGCACATGCGAAAATTTTGAATCTAAAATATAATCCAAGCAAGAATCCCACAATGAAGTGACTCATTAACAATTATAGGTCACTCAAATGTGGTCAAGTGATTCTAGAATGGTAGGCATAACTCTAAGCTATCATCTAGAGGTCCAAACTCTAATTTTATGTTTATGTTCAACATAAACATTTTGATCCAATCACAAGCATATTGTGTTTATACTTCTAAAGCATTCATACACAATTTATTACCCAAATTTTAGTATCAAGCTATGTTATTATGTACCCAATACATAATACATCACTATATGTTTCACTAATGATAACTCACTAATGAAAAACATAACTTTAGTGAAGATCAAACTTATCTAGTAAGCTTGATTCCAAGATCCAATCTTCCTCTCCTTGTTGAAATATTTTAGATAACTTCCAAAGATAGCAAGTTTGACTCAAAGATGCAATCTTGATTCCAATGCTAGCAAGCTTGATTCCAAGATCCAATTTTGATTTCTCATTGTTGAAATATTGTAGAGAACTTCCAAAACTTCTCTAAACACTTCTTTTACTTAGACTAATATTTCTAAATCTTACTTATTTTAGCTTTCACAAGCTTAACTTTCTTAAGATCAAGCTTGATTAAAAACTTGCTCAAGCTTGCTTTTTATAGCAAAACTTATGTAATTTTTAATTAATAAAAGTCTTAATCAACTTTTAGTTCGGCTTAATCCAATTTGTCCACATATATATAATTAGGTGTGACTAATTACATTTGTCTACAACTTTGATTTAATCCAATTAAATCAAGACAAAGTCTAATTAATGGATTAGTTAAATATCTACCACTTTGATTTAATCTAATTAAATCAAGAAAAAGTTTAATTAATGGATTAGTGATGTATTAAAGGAGATTACGAAATTACGTGAAGTAGTGGGAGAGCACTAATAGATTTAAAATCCATAATAGTATTAGTGTTTTTATTGAAATAAAAAATATTATGCTAGTGTTTGATTATTCTCTTATAGATGACTGCCGCAAATCTTCTAGCGCGGGTTTTGGATTCCAATAAATTAAAAAGAGTTGAGAACTACTTAGAGTGGGACATGAACATCCGTCTTGTCTTAGAGTCAGAACGATTGAGGTATGTTACGCTCAATTCAATGTCTGTCGAAATTGTTTCTAATTTGCTCAGAAAGTACAAAGATGTACCAAATGCTTGGAGCATTATGAGGACACTCAATGAGTTGTTCAAAGCAAATCAAGAAAATGAGATATATCGAGGATCTAAGGAATTGTTCCACGCTACACTCAAGGATAAATGAGCGGTTAACATTCATGTTTTGAACATGATAGACCAGATCTGATATTTGAAACAATATGACATTATGATAAATGAAAGGCTAGGCCAAAATCTGATTCTGTCTTTTTTACCTGCTATATATGCTGGCTTTGTGATGCATTCGATGCAAGCCACATATGAAGAGCTTCACAACATGTTACACTCTGCGGAACATGCTTTGAAGAAAGGGAATCCCACTTTGTACCTCCATGGTTGATCAAGCTTTTCAAAGACTTCTAGGAAGTCTAAGACATTTCAACAAGGAGAGGAAGATTGGATCTTGGAATCAAGCTTACTAAGTAAGTTTGATATTCGTTAAAGTTATGTTTTCCATTACCGAGTTATCATTAGTGAAACATATAGTGATGTATTATGTGATCGGCTTTGGCGTTAAAGCCTTAAGAATCGTGACTTACTCACATAGATACCTAAACCTCTTATGGTACACATATGGGCCGGCGGATTCTATCTTGATGCGCACTTGATTAATGAGTGAATCGGTTCACACCCAACGAACATCTAGCGGTCAAATCATGAAAGGTCTCTAACATATATGACATCAAAGTGTGGAAGATCACATACAAAATCAATACTATCATATAGTCAAAGGATCACATATGCGACTCGACTTAGGGAGATTCCTATCGACGGTGGTGTGTAATTCCAACTATTAGGAATCACCTGTGAGTCATTCAGTATTCGCTCTAACGAATACCCACATGTCTATATGAGCTTCACATTCTCATGGTTCATTGTGTTAAACCATTGGAACTCCAATTATAATATACGACGTGTGCTAGTCTTTTAGGTTATAGGAATTCGACCGTATTTCAAAACCAACGACTATGAATACTTACTTTAAGAATAATTTATAACAGTAATACTATCCCATTATCGGACCACTCATTACCCAATATTACTACATGACTATTCTAAGGTTGATGTTGTTGGACAATTACGACCCATAGCATCACTATTTATACAGAACATGACGTTGTTGTACAAATTAACTATGTGACAAAGGAAATTACTCTTTTATCATTTGTAATTGGATTACCTGGATATATAAATGATAAAAGTTCATATGATTGGTACCGAATTAATAAGATATGAGACAGTATTAATCCACGTAAGGTTTAATCATTAAATATCCCTAGTCGTAATATTATCGAGACTAGACATCGATAATGTGGAATAGGCTAGTATTACACTTGTGCGCGTTATAGAAGTTTAACGGCATAGTTCTCATATATTTAAGTATTGGATAATTATGAAAGTGTGATAGGAGGTTCTGTTTGTCGATGGTACGGAAACAGCTTCGCTCTGTATAGACCCCTCGGAATCCCATTGGTAGTATGACTATGTGTCTATGGGAATCCGAATCAGGGTAGGTGTATTTGGTCTTAATCTGAGACTTGAATCGCTAATACTTGCGACAATTAGTATACTTTGGTTTTGGCCGTCCGGGGCTTTAACAGGTTCTGTGTACGCCTCTTCTGGGTATATTGAGAATCATAGTGTATTGGGTGTGATGTCAAGATGAAGGTATCACTTCAGTCATATGGAGATGATGATCACGCATGATACGGAACTGGTACTCTTATATGCTGCAGCTATCGGGATAATATGTGTAGGCATTGTATTTTTGCATACAAGTCCCGATGATGAGCCTCGAACGAAGGCACTACCTTTTAAGTTGTGGAAGTCGCGGGAAACGGACGTCGGAAGGGAAGAGTCAGAAATTGACACCTTAGTGGATTTAATTCATTTGTTTAGCTTTGGGTTCGCTTGTTGGACCTCCGTTTTAAAACACATCATTAGCCTAAACCCCCGCAAGTCACACACCAAGCCCACATATCACCGAACCACACACCAAGCCCACCAAAATGGACCAAGCCCACGCCTAATAAGCCAAAGCCCACGCCCAAACCATACACCAAGCCCACCAGAATAAGCCAAGCACAAGAAGCCAAAATAAACCTAACCACCTCCCAACCCATTTCAACACCCATGCAGCACCCATACAATACCCATACAACACCCATGCATGCCCATAATCCCCACGTAACAAAACAAATGAGCCCATGCATGAATCACAAACAAACACAAAACAATAAAACAATAAAGACCAAGCAAACAACCCTCACTTCAAACAAAACTCACGCCAATCACAAACCAACAAAACCACCCATGCATAACCCATACAACACCCATGAACCAGCCATGCATAACCCATAGAACACTCCCCTATAAAAACAACGAAAACCCTAGGCTCTCTGGTCCCGGACACTCTAATTTTTCTCACGACAGTAACAAGAACCCTAAAGCCACCATACTCACGTCACAAATAAGCCCAATCCTTCCATCACTCACGGCACTACCATCTCTCCACAAATAACAACTAAACACAAAGCCAACCAGCCCTTGACCACGTTGACACCACATCCCCTCACCACGCATCACACAAGCCATGCCCACGTAGCCACTCAAACCACTCACGACCCTAATAGACGCCATAGACAACGAACCCTAACTCTCAGCCACTGCTCAGCCCTCTGACTTCAACCCTTAGACACAGTAGAAACACAAACCAAAAACCCTGATCATCACGCCACTCACCCTTGCATACAGCCTCTCATTCATCATGCCCAAACACTGCCATTGAACTGCCTTTCATCACGCAGAAAGCCCCTTCAAATCAACTCTAAACTCCATGTAACAACACCACAAATCTGCCCTCATTCTCCACAAGCACTAAAGTCTTCCATTACCGTACCATACAGCCCCCTGAACTGCTGAAAAGCCCCTGACCTGCACCCCTGAACTGCAGCCCCGCATTACCGTAAAAACAGTCCCTTAATACAGTAAAAACAGTGACCAAAAAATACCGTGACCAGAAACACCGCGAAATGGAGTAAAAACAGCAGCCCAAATAGCTAACCAGCGAAGGAAAATGTTGAACCAGTGAACCGGAGGAGTTGCGGAGCATCAACCCTTCCGACGACCACGTACTGCACTTCCGATAGACGACTAAAGAGGTTAGACCTGAAGGCACCCCTTTTATTTATTATCCTTTATTTTTAGTTATTTTATTACTTTATTTCGCATGAGTATTGTGGATTGGTGCATGATGTGATTTCCGGATGAACGGAATATGTGTTCTCTCTTGCGGTATATCGGATGGAAACCCGGACGTAAATTCTGTAGCCAAATCCGAATGGACGGTATTGCAGTTTGCACTCGGGATACAATGCCACGTACCACTTGAGAGACACACATGTTTCGTTTCATCCAACTTTGTGTTCGGGCATGATTTAGTTTAGTATGTTATTTATTTCTTAAGCATGGTTTAGTTTAGTGTGTTATTTATTTTTAAGCATGATTTAGCCGTTAGTACATTGTCTCTTTATGCATGATTTAGTTATTTTCTTTAGCAATAGGAGTTTAATCTACGTTTATGTTTAGGTTGTTATTTTTTTTTTCGTATTTGATAATCCAACATGCCGATGAGATTCTTGTGTGATATCGTATGTTTGTCGTTATGATGACTTACTTTTAAAGCATGCAAACTTAGACATTGGATTTATCTTTATGAATGCGAACTAGATTTAGGTCATTCTTGGACATGTATGTTGTGTAGACTTAGTTAAATTATTGCACAAATCCGTTCATTACAAGTGGCATAAGTAAGGGACCATTCTGAAGCCAACAGTTTGAGGTATTCCCTTGCGAGGGGTGAGTGCGACCTTAAATCATTTTCCCGATTCACAGCGGGTGGCGACTCTATTTTATTCTCCGGTTTATTCCCCCGCGGGCTACTCCGTACACCCAACTGGGTCGCGAGCCCAGAACAACGTCGCCGATTTCTGTGTCCTACAGTCTGGCGACTCCACTGGGGATAGAGAATCGGCCTCGAAATAATGTCTTGTAATGTTTGTGATTTGTGCTTTAAATTAACAATATCTATTGTGGGTTTATGGAGTCTAATCAGAGGCATTATTAAGGCTAGGTGACGGTTTGATGTCTTCCTTCATTCACTACCTTTTATAAGGAAAAGCTGTGAAGGCACCTAGATAATCATTACCCGTAGCTCATTGTGATAGACTAATTTGGAGGACTTGTTGTTTATTCCTGTCACCAAGGCGATAAGAGCCTAAGAGGCTTGGGTATTTAAGAGAGCTTGCTCCACCCTCCCTCTGGGGAATCTACAATAAGAAATCCATTTGACAGTTAGTCACACACCATAACTCGTTGGCATGTACCTTAGGGTATAAAAAAGGTGCGCTCACTTGGTCGCTTGAACCCTTGAGTGTGTAGTCCTAGTTGTGGGAAATCCTTCGTCGGCGGAAGCCTTTGTTTACATTCCTTTAAACCTACGTGTAAACCATAGTTGTATGACCCATAAAAATCATTTCTTTATGCTTGTGTTTAGGACCATCGTTATTTGGATTCAATTGGACTTTTTATCAAGAGATATGAACTTGTTGGGCCATTTAAACTGGGACGAGTTCGTGTCCTTTGACAATTGGGCCAAAAGTTTCTAAAATCTCGATGGGCCGTTTTGTGTTTGGACCTTTTATCATTTGAAGTTGTTTAGCCATGTATCGCAAAAGTATAAACTTGTTGGGCCTTTTCAACTGTGACAAGTTTGTACCACGCAATAGTATGATTAAACGCTTTAAAATGATAATGGGCTAACTAGTATAAAAATCTTAATGGGCTTGTATATTTCATGCATTACACGCATACATGCTAACATGCATTTTTAAGAGACACCATAGATACCCATTGGGTTAGGGAAGAGGGAAGACTTGTCAAGAGGCCAATAACAAACATGAGTGAATCAGTTAACGAAGCATCTCGTATGGATAAGTTGGAAGCTAATCTCACCAAGGTTACCGAGCAACTACAAGCTTTGACCACTGCTATGGCTAATTTGGCTGTGCCCCGTGCTGGGGGAAGCTCTGAGAATGAAAGGCGTGAGGAGCCTCCGAACAGATTGAATGATGATATCCCTATCTTTGATGATGACATGGCTGAGTATGCTGCAGGAAGGACAGCCGGGTCTTAGGCTGAATTACAGAAACTCCGTGATCAGGTGGAATCAGTTACCCGTAAGCTGAAGGGTAAGCAAAAGGACTTATTGGATTATGAGGCAATGACTTTCGAGGAACAACTGCCAGCTCAGTTTAGGATACCTGGCATAGCCAAATTCAATGGGAACGGGGACCCGAGGGTTCATCTCCGGCAATATGTCTCTGTAATGAGTTCAGTGGGCCTGTCGCAGCGCCAAGTTCAGAAGATGTTCGGGATGTCGCTTGAGGGGGCACCCGTAGTGTGTACCATGGCCTGGAGAGAAAGGTCAAGGATGATTGGAGGGCATTGGCAGAAGCCTTCCTGAAATAGTATATCATGGATTTAGAGATTGACTTGTCGCTTCGCGACTTGGAGAATACCAAACAGAAGCCAGATGAGAGATTCAAGGATTATGTGGATCGCTGGAGAAGCCAGCTTTTGAAGATGCAGACTCGGCCCTCAGAAAAAGACCAGATCAAAATGATCATCAAGGGCACCAAACCCTCTATTTATGGCAAGTTGAGGAGGATGACTTCGATGATTGCTGACTTTCGATAGTTGAGGGAAACTGTCATGGACATTGAAGAGGAAGAAGCTGAGAACCGGAAGTTTTATGGCCAGAATAGAAGAAGTTTTGGGGGACCTTCTGAAACCAAGCCCGCTACTGCTGAGGTCGCTGCCATCAGAAACATGAAATTCTCCAACCTTGGTAGACCTTTGTCAAATGTGTTTGAAAAGTTGAAGGGACAAAGACTCCTGAGACCTCTAGAAGCTAAACCACTTCCACACCCTCCACCGCCACATCTGAACATGAACCTTTATTGTCACTTCCACCAGCAACATGGCCATGACACCGACAACTGCACTTGCCTCAGACATGAAATCCAAGACCTCATAGATTCCCACAAAATACCCGACCCAGAAAAAGAACAACCCAACACACACATAAACCCTCTACCAAACTACCATTCCATTCTACCACCCACCTACATGATCAACTCCGGCCTACCTGAAACCTTTGTCCTCCAAACTCTCAACCACTAAGCTTCTTACATGGGGATAAGAGATGGCAGTAGTGAAGAACCATAGGCCGAGGAAGAAGGCAATGCTGCGAATGATGAGACTGTTCTTCCTAGTTTATTTGATTGCAATCTTGCATTTTCAATAGAGATATTGATTTTGTCTACTTGTTCGAACCTTTTTCTTAATAATAAAGACGTTTATTTCACTTACTTGCCTGCGTCTATACCTTTCAAGAAGAACAAGATAATCATTCAGAAGTTGGCTTCTCAATACGTGAGTTTGAAAGGAGAACTATACAAAAGACAAGCGAATGGCATTCAGTTGAAGTGTTTAAGAAAAGAAGAAGTTCGAAAGGCAATAGAAGCAGTACTGCCGGTGGAAGTTGAGATACAGTCCATGCGGGTATTAACGGAAGCAGAGTTACCTCATTAAGAGTGGGTCTCACAAAAATTTGAATAGTTAGCACTACTGGCTGAAAAGAGAATGAAGTCCTTGCATCACATGTAGATATGCCAGAAGGGATTGAAGTTGTATTTTGCTTGAAAAATAGAAGACCAAGCAGTCACCCGAGGAACCGGCAGAAGACCTAACCCAACGGAATAGAAATTCATTCATGCATGCATGCATACACGTAACGTATTTTGCATTCTTTTTGTGTTTGTTTTGTTTTGTATTCACAGGTTTCAAAGAAGAAAAAGAGAAAGCGGCGAAGACAAGCCAACCAGAAGCAACAACGGTACAGTGTTATAAGTTTCAGGAATGAATCAGTATCAATTTCAGGAATGAATCAATATCAGTTCGGGAAGGAATCACAGGGTTGCGGCCCACACCAGCGTTAGTTTTGGGAAGGAATCCCCGGGTTGAGGCCCATATCGGTGTTAGTTTTGAGAATGGATCCCAGGGGGCGAAGCCCACATTATCAGCGGTTGAAAAGGAAGATTTTTGTGGAGCGAATGAGTGAAACAAAAAATTATAATAAGAGTGATAGAGGTCTTTGATGGTTAAGCATATGTCTGGTGATGACATTGTTTACTGTAGGGAGAAACCTTAGAAAAGATAAGTACGAGATGTACTCTCATCCGGTATTCTGAGTAGTTGATCTCGGCTAGACTCGCGAGCACTTGATTACGGGATCTCTTCTGAGTAGTTGGCAAGATGACTAGTTAAGGAGATAGTGGATCAGTGAATGACCGTTTTCCTGGATGTCCATCCTGGTTTACTTATGCTACGATATATGATATGGTTGGAAACAAAGAAAAAGTCTCTGCAATGAAAAGAAAAGAAAAAATAGACCGCCTATAACCGATAAGCGTGAAGCTACCCATGAGCGAGTATTAGGACCACCATGAGGAGAAATGCTACCTTAAAGGGTAGATGTGTCAAAAAGAGAAAAAGAAAAAAAAGAGAAGAAAAAAGAAAAAGAAAGTTCAAAATGAAAAGAAAGAGACAAAAAGAAAAAGAAGAAAATCATATCATATTGAGTACGCGAAAGTAATCGAAGAGTATGATCAAGACTAGAGGTCGGTTGGACCCACTGATCCTATTCTCCGAGACGAAATCATCGAGTTGGCTTACTTAAGGATTAAGATGCGAAAGAGCCTTGACACACACACACTAAGAGTCTAGTTCAAATCACTCATTCAGACGATCAGATTTGAGTGTATTAAGTACTTTGAAGGTTCTCTGGTTTCGACACGAAGCATTCGTTGAGGACGAAAATATGTTTAGCTATCAGGATTATCTCGTGAGAAACAGCACAATGTGGGTATATGATATCACATCAGGAGATCTACCTTGAACTAATGAAAGCAGCAAATGATAAAAAGATGAACCAAGACTGGGGACGACCAGTATACCATTTCTCACACAGCACGGTTTGGGAATGAACCATCAACATCAGTATCAGTTTTTGGGGATGCGTCCCAGAGTTGAGGCCCACATCATTAGCAGTTTTGGGGATACGTCCCAGGGTTGAGGCCCACATCATCAGCAGTTTTAGGGGATGCGTCCCAGGGTTGAGGCCCACATCATCAGCAATTTTGGGGATGCGTCCCAGGGGGCGAGGCCCACATCAGCATCAATATCAGTTTTGGGGATGAGTCCCGGGGACGAGGCCCACATTAGCATCAATATCAGTTTTGGGGATGAGTCCCGGGGGCGAGGCCCACATCAGCATCAATATCAATTTTGGGGATGAGTCCCGGGGGCGAGGCCCACATCAGCATCAATATCAGTTTTGGGGATGAGTACTGGGGGGCTAGGCCCACATCAGCATCAATATTAGTTTTGGGGATGAGTTCGGGGGGCGAGGCCCACATCAGCTTCAATATCAGTTTTGGGGATGAGTCCCGGGGGCGAGGCCCACATCAGCATCAATATCAGTTTTGGGATGAGTCCTGGGGGGCGAGCCCACATCAGCATCAATATCAGTTTTGGGGATGAGTCCCGGGGGGCGAGGCCCACATCAGCTTCAATAACAGTTTTGGGGATGAGTCCCGAGGGGCGAGGCCCACATTAGCATAAATTTCAGTTTTGGGGATGAGTCCCGGGGGGCGAGGCGTGAGGCCCACATCAGCATCAATATCAGTTTTGGGGATGAGTCTGGGGGCGAGGCCCACATCAGCATCAATATCAGTTTTGGGGATGAGTCCCGGAGGGCGAGGCCCACATCAACATCAATATCAGTTTCAGGAAGGAGTCTCGGGGGGCGAGGCCCACATCATCATCAATATCAGTTTTGGGGGATGCGTCCCAAGGTTGAGGCTCGCGTTGCCAGCATCAGTATCAGTATGCCGGGTATGACACTCCGGGTATGGAGACATTACAGCGACGCCTCGGGTATGAGGTTCAATATGCTGGGTATGACACTCCGGGTATGAAGATATTACAGCGACGCCTCTGGTATGGGGTTTAGTATGCCGGGTATGGCACTCCGGGTATGGAGATATTACAGCGACGCCTCGGGTTTGGGGTTTAGTATGTCGGGTATGGCACTCCGGGTATTTAGATATTACAGCGACGTTTCGGGTATGTGGTTTAGCATGCTGGGTATGACACTCCGGGTATGGAGATATTACAGCGACGCCTCAGGTATGGGGTTTAATATGCCGGGAATGACACTCCAGGTATGGAGATATTACAGCGACGCCTCAGGTATGGGGTTTAGCATGCTGGGTATGGCACTCCGGGTATTGAGATATTACAGCGACGCGTCGGGTATGGGGTTTAGTATGCCGGGTATGGCACTCCAGGTATGGAGATATTACAGCGACGCCTCGGGTATGGGGTTTAGTATGCCGGGTATGGCACTCCGGGTACGGAGATATTACAGTGACGCCTCAGGTATTAGGTTTAGTATGCCGGGTATGGCACTCCGGGTATGGAGACACTACCGCGACGCCTCGGGTATGGGGTTTAGTATGCCGGGTATGGCACTCCGGGTATGGAGAGACTACTGCGACACTCTGGGTATGGAGACGCAACCGTGACGCCTTGGGTATGGGGTTTAGCATGCCGGGTATGGCACTCTGGGTATGGAGACACTACTGCGAAACTTCGGGTATGGAGACACAACCGCGACACCTCGAGTATGGGGTTTAGCATGCCGGGTATGGCACAACCAAATCAACATAGTTCAAAGCAACAAGCAAGTCAGGTGGAAGCTGGCGAGCCAGGTAAGTAAAAATGCATTGCACAAACTTTGATAGGATGGTCATTGTAACACACTGCACAAATGCCATCAAAGTGGGGGCGACTGTAGGCATTGTATTTTTGCATATAAGTCCCGATGATGAGCCTCGAACGGAGGCACTACCTTTTAAGTTGTGGAAGTCACGGGAAACGGACGTCGGAAGGGAAGAGTCAGAAATTGACACCTTAGTGGATTTAATTCACTTGTTTAGCTTTGGGTTCGCTTGTTGGACCTCCGTTTTAAAACACATCCTTAGCCTAAACCCCCGCAAGTCGCACACCAAGCCCACATATCACCAAACCACACACCAAGCCCACCAAAATGGACCAAGCCCACGCCTAATAAGCCAAAGCCCACGCCCAAACCATACACCAAGCCCACCAGAATAAGCCAAGCACAAGAAGCCAAAATAAACCTAACCACCTCCCATCCCATTTCAACACCCATGCAGCACCCATACAACACCCATACAACACCCATGCATGCCCATAATCCCCACGTAACAAAAAAAATGAGCCCATGCATGAATCACAAACAAACACAAAACAACAAAGAAATAAAGACCAAGCAAACAACCCTCACTTCAAACAAAACTCACGCCAATCAAAAACTAACAAAACCACCCATGCATAACCCATACAACACTCCCCTATAAAAACAACCAAAACACTAGGCTCTCTGGTCCCGGACACTCTCATTTTTCTCACGGCAGTAACAAGAACCCTAAAGCCACCATACTCACGTCACAAATAAGCCTCATCCTTCCATCACTCACGACACTACCCTCTCTCCATAAATAATAACTAAACACAATGCCAACCAGCCCTTGATCACGTTGACACCACATCCCCTCACCACGCATCACACAAGCCATGCCCACGTAGCCACTCAAACCACTCACGACCCTAATAGACGCCATAGACAACGAACCTTAACTCTAGGCCACTGCTCAGCCCTCTGACTTCAACCCTTAGACACGACAGAAACACAAACCAAAAACCCTGATCATCACGCCACTCACCATTGCATACAGCCCCTCATTCATCACGCCCAAACACTGCCAGTGAACTGCCCTTCATCTCGCAGAAAAGCCCATTCAAATCAACCCTCAACTCCACGTAACAACACCACAAATCTGCCCCCATTCTCCTCAAGCACTAAAGTCCTCCATAACCGCACCAGACAGCCCCCTGAACTGCCGAACAGCCCCTGACCTGCACCTCTGAACTGCAGCCCCACACTACCGCAAAAACAGTCCCTTAATATAGCAAAAACAGTGACCAGAAAATACCGTGACAAAAAACACCGCGAAACGGAGTAAAAACAGCAGCCCAAACAGCAAAACAACGAAGGAAAACGTTGAACCAGTGAACCAGAGGAGTTGCAGAGCATCAACCCTTCCGACGACCACGTACTGCACTTCCGATAGACGACTAAAGAGGTTAGACCTGAGGGCACCCCTTTAATTTATTATCCTTTATTTTTAGTTATTTTATTACTTTATTTCGCATGAGTATTGTGGATTGGTGCATGATGTGATTTTCGGATGAACGGAATATGTGTTCGCTCTTGCGGTATATCGGATGGAACCCGGACGTAAATTCCGTAGGTGAATCTGAATGGACGGTATTGCGATTTGCACTCGGGATACAATGCCACGTACCACTTGAGAGACATACATGTTTCGTTTCATCCAACTTTGTGTTCGGGCTTGATTTAGTTTAATATGTTATTTATTTCTTAAGCATGTTTTAGTTTAGTGTGTTATTTATTTTTAAGCATGATTTAGCCGTTAGTACATTGTTTCTTTATGCATGATTTGGTTATTTTCTTTAGCAATAGGAGTTTAATCTACGTTTATGTTTAGGTTATTATTTATTTTTTCGTATTTGATAATCCAACATGCCGATGAGATTCTTGTGTGATATCGTATGTTTGCCGTTATAATGACTTACTTTTAAAACATGCCAACTTAGACATATGATTTATCTTTATGAATGCGAACTAGATTTAGGTCATTCTTGGACATGTATATTGTGTAGACTTAGTTAAATTATTGCACAAATCCGTTCATTACAAGTGGCATAAGTAAGGGACCATTCCGAACCCAACGGTTTGAGGTCTTCCCTTGCGAGGGGTGAGTGCGGCCTTAAATCATTTTCCCGGTTCACACCGGGTGGCGACTCCATTTTATTCTCCGGTCTATTCCCCCGTGGGCTACTCCGTACTCCCAACTGGGCCGCGAGCCCGAAACAGCGTCGCCGATTTATGTGTTCTACAATATGACAAGGTCATGATTATCCGATTATAGAGACTAGTTGCTAGTGATCCGATATATGCTTCGTATGGGGCAGACACAATTCCAGCCATAGGCCTTGCATGTGACATCTGATACTAGATCGTAATACGCAATACTTCGTATACTACGCCTGACGAAGATTACATATTCCTTTAAAGAATATTTCTGGAGAATTGGGTAGGCATGATGCTTTGTTAGAAGCCAACCATGTCTTGTAAATCGGTGAGAACGTGGTACCGGGTACATACGTATTCGGATAGTCCGATGACCATATTTACTGCCAAATATCCAGGGATCTTTTGGGTCGCTTCCCAAAGATTCACTGTTGAGATTTGACTCGAACAAAAAATTAATCTATGATTAATTATGAGAGAGAAAATTAATTTGAGATTAATTACGGCAATAATTTAATCTAGGATTAATTAAAAGAGAAAGAATTAATCTGGGATTAATTGCGTCGAGAATTTATCTGGGATTAAATTCGTTGAAAAGAGAGAACACGATTAATTTACAATTAATCGGTAAAGTAAATTTAATAGTGAAATTAGATTTTACTATTTAATTTATTTATTTGGGCTAAAATAAAATATTATATATATTAAATGAAATCGGATTTCAAAGCGGAATTAAAATTAGATTTTAATTCAAGCGAACGAATTAATTTAGAATTAATTCGTAAGCGACTTACATAATAATATTGCGAGGCATTATTATTTAATTAAATTAGATTTAATTAAGTCGCAACGGTAATTCACTTAATTCGGAATTAAGCGAACCCGGGCCCGAGCGAAGTTGCGTGTTGGATTGTCCGACTTAAATTTAGAATTTGAAGTGGGGCCCACCAACTTACATCAAAGTGTTTGACACTTGATAGAATTTGGTAGTTGGTTGAGAATAAAGTCTTGGATTGCTTTTATTTCACTCAACCAAATACCAACACTCAACTTATTATTTAAAGTGACAAACTTTAGAAGTTGTAACACATCAGTATTCATCACCTCCTCTTCTCTCTTCCATTTTGCCGAACATAAAGCTTCTCTTGGAGGAAATTTTTCTTTCATTTTTGTTCAAGCTAGCACTTAAAGGAGTGAATCAAGCTGATAGGGAAACTCACCCAAGTGTTGGAAACACTCAAGAAGGCTTGGAGCTTCTACCGAAATGCATAAAAGTTTTGAAACTCATCCGATCAATGTGAGTATTTCCGCAACTCTTTTGATTTTATTCACACACAAATCACTCTTAGATGATCTTGGAATGTTCTAGGAACACTTACATATGTCATTCTTAGATTTTTTATATATCAATCTAATATGCATAATGACATTACCATTAATAAGGTTTGAAATGAAAAAATAGTTATTTTATTAATAAATAATAAAATATAATGTACAATACATTATTCGGATTGACGCTCTAAGCACCAACTCCAACATGCAGTTGGTGTCCATCTCCTCTAAAAAGTTACATGACTGGGAAGGACCTCTCCGAGAGGTAGAGAGAGAAATACTTGCAACCAAAACTATGAAAGTGGAGTGAGGTGAGTCTAGGAGGACTCAGTGAGTGAATGCTAAATTGAAATTAGTAAGGGATTAGATATTATAAATATCAAACAAAATTTAGGAAGCCTGAAAGATTTTATCATAAACTGTAAACTGAAAATTTATTTTCTGCTAAATCTTGAAAACTTGCAATATAAATACGTGAACATAAAACCTTCACCAGTTTCTTAGTCTGGGGTGTGAGACCTACTTAGCAAGACCTGACATCGTGCAAGCAGGGGAACATGCACATGAACATGAAAAGCCTATGGAGGTTATTAGTGCCCCATGAGACAATATAAGCAAATCCAGAACGCTAAACATGAGGGGACGGCTATCCACTGGTGGTTTGGAATCATGTAAATAATAAACTATCAAACTACTTTAATAAAATGTCGTAAGCGTGTCACAACATGCATGTAAAGTCATCTGGAAGACATGGTAAACGCTACAATGGTCCTTAAATCATTATACATACTGGAAACTTGTGAACAATATTATAATATCTCAAATCATGCTCGTAAAATAACTAAAGTCATACTCATGTAAATTCAATATAAACTGTAAAATTACTTAAAACTAGCATGAAAATATAATAATCTAGATACATTCTCTCAATTCAATAAATTGATATCCAAGAAAAATTTGACTTAAACTATAAAAGAAGTTTAAATGAAATCATAATGATGATGACTCATACTTGCGAAAGAAAAATGATTTTAATATCCAAAAGAGAATCTTAATTTAAACTTCAAAATGTTTAAAATGGAAAAGGTAAAGAAAACATAACATCCATACACAGAGCTTTTATGAGGCTCTATTGCTTGCGAGGTCATGCTGAACCCGTCAAGAGATCCCGCGTCAAACTACAAAGTTTGAATTTAAGTGCGATTAATATTCTTAGATGTTTACGCTTCCAATCCTACGCATGAGTGATATATGAATGCATTCTCACAACAAAGTGAAACTTTACGCTTATTCTAACTAAAGCGAAGTAACACATTATTGAGACATTTCTAGAGTGATAAACAAACGCATCAACATAATTTGGTTTATCGTTATATCCGAATATCGTAAAACACCCCAAATCTAAAAATGTGAAAACATCTTTACACGCAATGGTTTTGCTTGCTACTTTCTAAGCTACCATTGGCCATAATCCTAATACATGCCATTACCATCATCATTAGGCATATATATAATCAATATTCAAATATTCATCACCATTTCATCATGAACAACTCACGGTAACACTAAATTATTATCACACTTACTTCCAAATCATCATTAGGTTCATCTACTAGGTTTATAACATCACCACCAATTTAGCACTGAGCCTATAACATGGTTACACCATTCGGCCATAGCCATCTACAATCTAAAAAAAAATACAAATCAACCCAACATATATATAAATTCACATCATCAACAACATAACACAACACAGCACGACAATAAGCCTACAACAAACACCCATTGGGCCAAACATTAATGTCAAGCTTATTTTAATCCAACATCAAAAGGAAGTTCAACTTCTTTACTTACAACCTTAATAATATCACAATATCCAAGTCTCCAACCATTCCCAAAATTTGTCCATAAGCATGCGTTTTCAAGTTTCACCATTTCAATAAATTTCAGACATAGTTCATGATAATAGAATACCCAAGCATAAGTTGCATTGTTAAAATTATATCAAACAAAACCCTCTAGCCTTCATTCACTCCTCAAGATTCGTCCAAGCATAACCCATTTTTAAACATTTTGAGTTTCAAATCAAATTAATCCTCAATTTAGGTTATAGCATCACCAAATGCATCAAAGTCACCCTACCATGCTTAATCATGGTAATAGAATCTAATAAGGATTAAATTTCTCATGGATTTCAAAAATAAGAATGAAACATACGTTCATGAATTCTGAAATTATTAAGAAGGAAAGAGTAGAAACTTACTAGCTTGGGAAGTGGCTTGGGAAAGCATCAATTTTTCTCTTGAATTGTTGCGAGTTGAAAGAAGCAAGAGCTTGGGAAATTTTTCTAGAGGAATCATGAATGAAGGATGAAGAAGAGAGTGAACAGGGCTTCTTTTTTAACACAGAGGAGTTTTTTAAGATTAAAATAATAATAATCAATTGGGCATATGTTAAAATTTAAGGGCATTCACGAAATTATACAGTACAGGGCAGAAGATATCCATTTGTGACCATGTTCCGGTAGAAATTTGGAAAAAATACTCAACATAAAAGTTGTAGAATTTTGTCCAAGATTTCCGAAGATATAAATATCACTGAAGAGGGTCATTGTCAGCTTAAGTTATGGCCAAAATACCAAGGGCTATTAGTAAGGCGACATAAAAATAATCGCATATCAGAATTGCAAATAATCCGTTGGGTTTTTGAAAAATGATTTTGTGAACACCGATGCACTTATGCGTGATTTTATGTTACGTAATATGTTACATATTGAAAATGATTATCGAGGTCACGCCGGGGTGACCGAAGTGTTATATTCTCCCCTCTTAAATGAGATTCGTCTTCGAATCCCATTTTGGGGTTGAGATCCTGAATTCGCCTTGACTTGAAATCTCATGAAGCTGAGCAGTTTTTCAAAATTTTCTTGTGTTGGAGTTGGCATTTTGAACGTTAATCCAAATAATGTATTGTATATTATAATTTATTATTTATTAGTAAATTAACTACATTTTCATTTCAATTTTGATAATGGTAATTATTATGTCATTATCTCTTAGTGCATATTAGTTTAATATATATAGATATATATTTATATGCTGAGAATGACACCGACCTTAGAATAGTCACATAGTAATACTGGACATTGGGTGTTATCCGATATTGTGATAGTATTACTATTATAAACTATTCTTAAAATATATATTCCTAGTCGTTGGTTTTGGAATAAGGTCGAATTCCCATAACCTAAAATAGTCACGTAGTAATACTGGATATTGGGTGTGATATGATATTGAGATAATATTACTATTATAAACTATTCTTTCCTAATCGTTAGTTTTGGAATACGGTATAACCTAAAAGACTAGCGCTTGTCGTATATCAGAATTGGAGTTCAAATGCTCTAACCCAATGGACCATTAGAAAGGTAAGCTCGTATAAACATGTGAATATTCATTGGAGCAAATACTAAATGACTCATGGATGATTCCTAATAGTTGAAATTACACACCACCGTCAATAGAAATCTCCTCGAGTCGAGTATCATATGTGATCCTTTTACTATATGATAACATTGATTTTATGTGTGATCATTCAGACTTTGATGCCATGTATATTAGAGACCTTTCACGTTCTGACCGTAAGATGTTCATTGGGTATGAACCGATGCACCGTTAGTCGATGCGTGATAAGTGCATGAAAGTGTACTTTGAACATCGCTAATTCGGCTTAATTATCATGTATGTAATCTTAATTAGAGTTTATTTTGTGCTTTATTATTATGAAGCATTGGAACATGAAGAATGGAGAAAATACACATGTTTTGGGACCAAACAGGCACATCGGAAGCACGCGGAGCATCGGAAACAGGACGTGCAGAACCAGCAAAGAAATTTACTGGCGCCGCGGTGCCTGCACACCTCCATACAAACATCCCGCAGATTTGGCGCCGCAGCGCCAATTGCCAGCGTCGCGACACCCCAGAACAGTCCCAGAAGCTTATTTTGGTCGTCTTTTACGCATATATGGACTCCAAGACTTCTCTATATAAACCCAACTTCATCCAAACCCTAAATGGAGGAGAGAAAAAGAGAGAGAAACATATGAGAAACACACATCAAAGAGCTACAAACACAATTTTGGGAGAGAAGAACGAAGAACTTCAAGCGGACATGACTTCTCTCCGATCTATCCATGCTATATCTCTCTTCTGCATGAAGAACTAATCTCCTAGGCAAAGCTAAGGATGAACTCTTGTATTTAAGTTTTTATGTTCACGTTGTTGATTCCTAAGTACTATTAATCATTTAATACAGTTGATGTTTATTATTCTTTATTATCTTTTGATTTATGAATCCAGAAACTGTGTTTATTCAACTTGCATATAGATTCAGTCATGTTTTTTCTATGTGTGATTGGGGAACCCAGTTGTGACTGGTAAAGTTGTTTTATGAGTTGGTCTTCTGCTGCAGTATTGCCTGAGGGTATATTGTCGACGTTACATAAGTCGTAACGATAACTTTTTGTGCTGTTAACATAGAGAAATTAAATAATCGATTACCTTATAACTTAATAAGTGTAGAATTGAATATCTTCTGATTGTTGGTTTGGGATGTGAAACCTTCAATTTTGTAATAAAAATGAATCAATAACTGAATATAGGGAGTTGATACAAGAGGAATTCCTGACGCTTTGTTGTTTATCTCTACTGATATTCTTCAATATGCTTTCCATAGTTTTTATCTTATATTATCAATTCAATATTTCTTTTCATTAAGTTACTGCTAACGTTTTGTTTAAGTAAATCAGTTCTTTGTATCCATCTCTCTGAGGAATCTACACCCCAACTATACTGCGATAACCGCGAGTACTTATTGAGCGTAATCAAAATTTGGCGATGTTGCCAGGGAGACGGTTTACAAGGAAAAGGAGCAGGTTTTCTTGGTCAACAACAAAAGCGGTAACTTCGTTCCACCTTTATTTATTATTTTATTTATTATTTTATTTCAGTTTAAATTTTAGTTTTGATATATTTATTTATTTATTTTTAGTTAATTCTTTTTATTCCCGTTTCTCATTTTACTTGTGTTTAATTGCATGCCTAGACGTAGGGATAGGTTTGGTAGATTTGTTAGGATTGAAGAGGGAAACTCAGACTCATAGAGTTTGTTTGACAATCTCTTTGCTACACTCTCCACGTCTAGTGCACGTACTATGAGTGAATATGAGAGACCACTTATGAGGACTCTTGAGGAGTACCTCCACCCAACTCGCACAGCTACACCATCGTGCATCATGTTTCCTCCAAATGCACCACATATAGATTTTAAGCCTGGAATGATACAGTATCTCCCAATCTTTCATGGTTTGGAGAACGAGAACCCTTATGTGCACATTAGACAGTTTGAAGAGGTTGTAGCAACTTTCCATGACCGGCTTGGAACCACTAACACAATTAGACTTAAGTTCTTCCCCTTTGCCCTTAAGGATAGAGCTAAAAGCTGGTTGTATTCTCTAAAACCTTGGTCAATAGGATCATGGGGCGAGATGACACATGCATTCTTTAATAAATACTTCCCACACCATAAGATGAATGTCTTGAAAAGACAAATATCTACATTCTCCCAAAAGACAGTGAAACTCTTTATCAAACATGAGAGAGGTATAGTGAGATGTTAGCGAGTTGTCCTCACCATAGATATGAGAGTTGGAGCTTAGTGAGCTATTTTTATGATGGTTTAACCCCTAGAGAGCGCCAATTTGTTGAGACAATGTGCAATGGTGAGTTCATCCTAAAGGACCCTAATGAGGCGTTATAGTACTTAAATGACCTAGCTGAGAAATCTAACACTTGGACTGGACCTAATGCCATTGATAGCACTGATAGGACACACCCCACTTCTTCTAGCATAAGCATATACCACTTTAGGGAAGAAGATAGTTTTAAGGCACAAGTTGAGCTATTAATTAGACAGATAGGAACCTTAATAGCCAAAGATAGCAAGACTATGCATGCAGTAGCCCACTTAGAAACTCAAGGGATATGCTTTGTGTGTAAAAGGATTGACCATCTACCCCAAGTGTGTCCTATATATGGTGAGATGAGGGAGACATATGAGGAACAATGTAACACCTTAGAGATGTACAAGAAGCCATACACACATTATTTAGATACTTACAATCCCAGTTGGCGGAACCATCCCAATTTTAGTTGGAAACAAGGGTCCCAATAGCCTACTCAAGCACCACAAACTAGAGATTACAGTGCTCCCCAATATCACACACCTGCCACTCATAGAAATTCTTTAGATGATGCTATGCAAGAATTTATAGAGGCCCAGAGCAAAACTAATCAGAGGTTTGAGTCATTGATAGTTCAGGTAGTCGAAGACAATAAGGAGATTAAGAGTCAAGTCTCCAAGTTGACTAATGTTCTGTGTGTGTAAAATGTCACAGGCTGATCATGAGGTAGCCAATGTAAAATGTGTTAATGTCATATTCACTAGGAGTGGTAAAAAGGTAGGATTGTAGGACACCTCCAACATTATAGGTAACCCAGTGATAATAATGCAAATACCCCTAAGGAAGATCAAATGCCACATACCCTAGTTAGAGTACATTTCCCTCAAGCTCTTAGGCCTACAACAAAATCTCCATACCCAAATGGTGAGATCCTAGAATATTTAGATCAGGTAAAGATCAACCTTCATCTGTTACATGTGATCAAACAAGTTCTTACATATGCGAAGACTTTGAAGGATCTATGCACCATGAAAAGAAAACATCACATGAAAAAGACTGCATTCTTGACAGAGCAAGCAAGTGCAGTAATTAAGCAGAGGACTCCACCAAAATACAATGATCCAGGATGTCCCACTATCACTTACCACATTGGTACAAATGAGTTTGGTCAGACGTTATTAGATCTAGGTGCTAGTGTTAATCTCATGTCATATTCTATCTATAAGCAGCTAGGACTTGGAGAGATTAAACCTACATCTGTGGTTTTACAGTTAGTTGATTGCTCTACCAGAACACCACGGGGAGTAGTTGAGGATGTTTTACTATAAATTGATAAATTCTACTACCCTGTTGATTTTCTGATTTTAGATACGCAGTCTGTAGTTGACACTGAGTCAAAAATTCCTCTCATCTTAGGTAGACCTTTTCTTGCTACAGCTAATGCACTTATCAATTGCAGGAACGATCTCATTAAGCTATCATTTGGGAATATGACACTGGAGGTGAACATTTTTCATTTTGAGAAACAACCACGGGATGATGATGAGTGCCACTACACATACCTGCTAGACACAGTTCTACCAGAAACAGCTTATTTAAAACATGAATCAAACCCTCCCGAACTGAACTTGATCCCAAAAGACCGTAAAAGGACGAAAATGAGAGTTAGTGCCCATTTGAAGATGATACCATGGAAGTTAAAAAGAAGGCTGAACTAAATGATAAAATCTCAGCCATCCGTAGACATTGGGGGATCCATAAATAACTGCAATAGCTAGACAAAACTTTTTTCTCATGCCTTCATCAGTTCACTACATGGAAGCCACCATGACAACATTAAGTGGTTATGTCTGGCTGAAAACGTTAAACTTAGCGCTAGCGGGGATGCAACCTTGTATCTGAATTTATTTTATTTTTATTTTTAATTTTGTTTTCTTTACTTTATATTTATTTTATTGAGTGATAATTGCATGTTTACTGTTTGCATGAGTATTTATGGAGGTGTTAGCGTAACCTACACAGCTCACACAACCAAAGTCTCACCAGCAGGAGCCTGATCAACTCCATGCGTGGTAGTGTTGTTCCTTAATCCTTTTTCTTTATATTCATCTTACATTGAGGACAATGCAAATTTTAAGTGTGAGGTGTATACATGTAGTGATAATACCTGTTATATTAAAAAAAATATTTTATTTGTTTTTAGTCATTAATAGTAAATCATAGTCCAATGATGATATTGTTTGCTTTAGGGTGAAATCTTAGAAACGATAAGTTCTTTAATGTACTTTTATCTGATGCATTGAGTAATTGATCTAGATTAGACTCGAAGCACTTAACTATAGGTTTTTAGCAGTGAAAGCCTATATAGTTGGAAAGATGACTAGTTGAAGAAATTTCATGTCGATGAATGACCGCTTGCTTAGATGTCTATCCTGATTTGCTAGTATTATAATGTATAGTTAAAAATAAGAAGAAAAAGTCTATAAAGAAAGAATTTAAACCACCTATAACTGATAAGCGTGAAGCTACACATGGGCGAGTGTTAGGACCACTATGAGGAGAAATGCTACCTTAAAAGGTAGGTGTGTTGAAAGAAAAGTAAAATTTCAAAAAAGAAAAAGAAAAAAAAAAGACAAAGAAAAATGAAAAAGGAAAAAAACAAATCATCATACCATACTGAGCACAGAAAGGCAATTACAGAGCATATTTGAGATATCTACGTTGGTTTGACCCATCAGATCCTAATTTTTAAATGAAATCATTGAGTTGGCTTACCTAGAAATCAAGCTGTAAATAAACCTTTACACACACACACACTGAGATTCTGGCTTAGATGATTTATTCAAAGACTTGGATTTGAGTTACGTTGAGTACTTTAATAGTTCTCTACTTTCATTGCTAGGCATTCTTTGAGGACAATAATATTTGTAACGTTTGTGGGTGTCGTCGCTGTAAGTCCTCACGAGACTATAACTAGTTCACTAGGATCACCTAGGGGTTTAAAGGCTTGTTGCATACGCTAAATGCAATCGTTATCCTTACGACAGTGGCTTAGACAGTTTTTATTTATTTCTTTTTTAATTCAGTTTAGTTCTTATTTTATTTTTACGCTTGAATTGCTAGGGACTAGCAATAAGCTGGTTGGGGGTTGTGATAAGTGCATGAAAGTATACTTTGAACATTGCTAACTCAGCTTAATTATCATGTATGTAATCTTAATTAGAGTTTATTTTGTGCTTTGTTCTTAGGAAGCATTGGAACATGAAGAATGGAGCAAATACACATGTTTCAGGACCAAATGGACGCATCGGAAGCACGCGAGGGCATCGGAAACAGGACGTGCAGAACCAGCAAAGAAATTCACTGGCGTCGTGGCGCCCAACTTCTTGGCGCCGCGGTGCCTACACACCGCCATAAAAACATCCAGCAACTTTGGCACCGCGGCGCCCCGGAATAGTCCCAGAAGCTTATTTTGGTCGTCTTTTACGCATATATGGACTCTATGACTTCTCTATATAAACCCAAATTCGTCCAAACCCTAAATGGAAGGAGAGAAAAAGAGAGAGAAATAGAAGAGAAACACACATCAAAGAGCCACAAAAATAATTTCGAGAGAGAAGAACGAAGAACTTCAAGTGGACATGACGTCTCTCCGATCTATCCAGGCTATATCTCTTTTCTGCATGGAGAACTAATCTCTTAGGCAAAGCTAAGGATGAACTCTTGTATTTAAGTTTTTATGTCCATGTTGTTGATTCCTAAGTACTCTTAATCGTTTAATACAATTGATGTTTATTATTCTTTATTATCTTTTGATTTATGAATCCAGAAACTGTGTTTATTCAACTTGCATATAGATTCAGTCATGCTTTTTCTATGTGTGATTGGGGAACCCAGTTGTCACTGGTAAAGTTGTTTTATGAGTTGGTCTTCTGCTGCAGTATTGCCTGAGGGTATATTGTCGACGTTAGATAGGTCGTAACGATAAATTTGTGTGCTGTTAACATAGAGAAAGTAAATCATCGATTACCTTATAAATTAATAGGTGTAGAACTGAATATCATCTGATTGTTTGTTTGGGATGTGAAACCTTCAATTGTGTAATAAAAATGAATCAATAACCGAATATAGGGAGTTGATATAAGAGGAATTCCTGACGCTTTGTTGTTTATCTCTACTGATATTCTTCAATATATTTTCCATAGTTTTTATCTTATATTATCAATTCAATATTTCTTTTCATTAAGTTACTGCTAACATTTTTTTTAAGTAAACCAGTTCTTTATATTCATCTCTCCAAGGAATCGACACCTCAACTATACTGCGATAACCGCGAGTACTTTTTTGGCGTAATCAATACATATCAAGATAGGATATATCGGCCTATATGTGTACCATAAGGGGTTTAAGTATTCATATTTATGGGTCCTGATTCTTAAGACTTTGGCCAAGCCAATCACCTAGGTTTGATCGCATATACATCATAAATGATGTTTTAATTAGTTATAAGGAATCATAGACATGTCGACAATATGAGATGTGTGTCTTGGAAACTTGACGGTATAATTTATGTTTCCTAAGGACAACTCGGTTAGCATACGACGGAAAGATTGTTAAACATATATGATGATCTCGACTTGTATCGTTCGGAAAGGTCGTTCGTGTTCTTCGTAATTTAGGAGGTGGCCAAATTGCGTACATATGAACAAGGTTCATATGACGAATGTGTTTGAACTTAGAGAGTCCCACAATATGAAGTTTACTCGTTGAGCACTCGAGTAGCCAATCATGTTTGATAATAAATAATATTTTATATTATAATTATCAATCAAAATAATTAAGTATTATTGGATAACATTAATTATTTACTAGACCATTGGTATTAATTATATTAATCCAAATTTATTTAATGGTTAAATATATATTCACATAGGTGCTTTGTTATAATTTCATAAATATCTCCACAATTTGAGGATATTTGGTAATTAAAAAATATATAATAATAGATGTATATCACTTGATTAATTTAATCAAGTAGTTAGACAAAAATGATAAAATTACACCTAATATGCATATTTAGACAAATTGGATTAATCCCACAAAAAAAGTGATTAAAAATGTTATTAATTAAAAAATAAAAGCATGATTATAAAAGACAAACTTGAGTATTTTTGATTAAGTAACAAGTTAACCTAAAGATTTGTGAGAGAAGCTTTGAAAATTCTCTATAATTTTCAACAAAGACAAGAAGACTAGATCTTTCATCTAAGCTTGTTAGGTAAGTTTGATATTCTCGAATAAGCTATGTTTTTCATTCGTGATTTGATATCATTTGTGAAGCATAATGTGATATATTATGTATTTGATGCATAATAACACAACTTGAAGTTGAAATTAGGTTAATGAATAGTTTATAGATGCTTTGGAAGCATAGAAACACAATATGATTGTGATTGGGTCAAATTTTGTGCTTGTTGGACATGAAAAACAAAATTAGAGTTTTGAACTCTAGATGAAAGCTTGGAGCTATGACTACCATTCTAGAACCACTTAACGACCTTAAAGTGACCTAGAATTTTTCATGGGTGACTTCTTTGTGTGATTCTTGTTTGGTTTGTATTTTAAATCCAAAGTTATGCATAAATATATTTTGAATATATTTACGTTTTGTAAAATATTTGATATTTTTGATAAACATGATTCTATTCTATAGTATGTTTTGATGTTAAAATTAGAATTTGGGTGTTTGGAGAAAATTGGAAGTGATTTGGGTTAAAAATAAGTGGAAATTACTCTATGGAAATAATTTATGTAGGCACGCGGCGTGAATTGCAAGCGCTCACGGTGCCACGCGTAGAGAGCTGGTGCTTTCGCACTACGCATTGCAACACGAAAGAAGGGCCGAGAGCTGATGTTCTCGCACTTGTGCGTCACAAAGTCCTACACCGAAACTTATTTTCTCCTTTACGGTGCTCCAAGACTCTAATCCATCCCAGATTTTTTCTTATGGAATCGTAATGGAATATAGTATTCCATTTAATCATTTAAAAATATATTCATGCCCTATATCCATGAGTTTGACTTGATTCTGCTGCATGGGGCTGTGATCCTATCCTAGGTGATCTGGATCCGCCCCAACATAATAGTATCAGAGCTGGTCTTACCATGCAACATATTTAAATAAAATTTTGAATCTATGCTGTTTTTTTTATGTTAATTATGCATGAGTCATATTTGATATGCGTTGCATGTTTTAAATTAAAATGTTTCATTTGACCCAAACATGTTATTTAATGACTTGAATCTCCCATAATCAAGTGATTGCTTTTAAATGATAGTATTAATAATGTTGGAGCATTATTGGATGGTTTGTCTTGTCAATACATAGATGAATAAGTTCTTATTACTTGTGTCCAATACCACCATTATTTTGAGGGAATATATAGTCAGAACTTAGGTCGCTCCGGAAAAATATTTGATGTAGCGTGATGAGTTGATGTAGTTACCCAATACTATGTAATATCCAGAAATTCGGAAACCCTTCCGGAAGGATTTTGTATTGTAGATCAGGTCTCGGAATGAGTCTATATCGAAGAATAAGAGCTTAAATATTGAAATTTAGCTCGAAATAGTTTTAAAATAAAGATTGGATTCATTGAAATCGCGTGACATAAAAGAGTCGCTTACGCGAATTACATATATTATTCTATACGAAGAAAGTTTCTTGTTTTGGCTATAAATATAACAAATGAACTCTGATTAAGCTGATTCTTGATCCATCCGACTTTTTTTTTTTCGAAAGGAACAACTTTCATGTTGAGCACCTTTCGACATTTACAGCAGAAGGACCTCAAAATCATGAATTTACGAAAGACACCAAGGATAAAAGCTTGTTTGTAATGCGTGGGGACTAGAATGCAATTTTCAGAAACTTTTCTATAAATACCTCAAATTTTCTAGAAATCACGAAAATGTCAACAGTTTCCCTAAAGCCAAAACCGACCCCCATCCTCAATTCGTGCGTGACTGGTTGCTCACGTTGCCGGCCAGCTGGCCGTCGCCGGCTGACGCGTCGGCACGAGAGGGTGCACCAACCACCCTTTTATTTTGTGGTGGCCAGTGACAGACCTAGAATGCGGGTAAACAGCGAGAATGAAAGAGTTATATGTGAGACTTCAACTTCCTAATCCTGACTCGTCACTTCATTTCACGGCCCGAGCCACCCGCCACATCGAAGTTCTCGAAGAGGACTACAAGTTCACGGTGATGGATTTTCCATTTCATGCACGATTGCACATTAAATGAGGAAGAAAGCAGTGGTGAATAGTGACCCATTAATGAACATTAGCTCCGATCGAATTTCCATCGATTTCAGCACGTTCATGGGATCGTTTGGAGTTCGTATATGTCCTCAAAATCTCGGTAAGAACTCCCAGTAAAAATTCGCTAATTCCACGTTTATCGTTAAATATTTGGATATATCCAGTAGCTTCATAGAGTAGCATTATGATATAAATTTAATTGTTTAAGCATTAGTATATGGTAGAATCTGAGAGAAATCAGAGTGAATTTGATCTATCCGATAAGTAAAGCGAGTTTCTAGTAAAATCGGGTTTCACATGCATCTGTGCTTTGAGAATGTAATTAAGGATATCTATTAATTATGAAGATACAATATTATTTGAGTAATTCTAGAGAGGTTCGGAGGGCTTAGGATCATTCCGCAGCGTTTTAGGAAACTTTTCGGAAGATTTTTTGGAAACGTGTAATTTGTATATTTGAGCTATTGGATTAACATAGAACAATGTATAATGATATAATATGAGTATTAGATGTGTTCCAAGTGGAACAGGAAGATTTCGAAAAGTTCCGGATTTGGTCGCAACATTTTCGGACTTTTCGGAAGGTTTTCTAGATTTTAGCCAGAACTGGAATCTAATGCTACGAATATGTATTATTGGATGTATTATGAGAAATGAAACTGAAATCACTGAAAACAGATTTAATTTGGGTTTTCTTGGAAATTTGGGGAGTTTATGCTATCAGTTAGTTTTCAATGATTAACGACCCTAATCGTCTGTATTTTATGTTACAGATCAAAAAAAAGATAAAGGATAGCATGGACTCCAGGTAAGTACCTCACTGTGAACTTGTCTTAGGTAGACAAGGTAAGATAGCTGACAGTGTGTTTATATATGTATATAAATATGTCAATAGATTGCAGACTCGTAGAAATATGCAACAATAGTTATGGAGTCTTAGAAAGCTTGAAATGAGAGTTTTTATAGGTACATTCAATGAGATTCGTAAAGAAAACGTATAGAAACAGATTGTCTGAAAGTATGCATAATGTCAGGTTTCTAGATAGCAAGCTATAAGTGGAACAAATATGAAATCGACACTTGACTTCCAGTTATAGATATACCAGCATCAATGTGTGTCTTGGATAACCCTGATGTCACAATGTTGCTTATCCCGGTATTGAAGATTAGAAATAAATACAATTGATGTTTCTTTAGTTAGATCTTTAAGTGGTATAGTCAGTAACTTATGCAGTCAAACTCCATACCGGAATTATGCTTTCCAGTGATGCGTCTGATGATTGTTTGGAGATGACATTACGTTGGATTGATTTTGTTTGATATATTGTTATGTTTAAGTTTTAATAAGCTAGTTTCAGCATGAAAATTTTAGTATAAGCTGTCATTTCATTTTCAAAGTTAAACATATCTTCAAACAGAACATGTTTTTTAGTACTCGAGATGTTAAAATTATGTAAAAGAGTTTTAATGAAGTTTTCCAGACTTCAACTTAGTTTTTGGGCCGGAACATGTATGATCTGATTGTGGATCCAGTTGTATGAAATGTGTTGATATGTTTGATGGCACATTCGAGCATTTTTCATAAGGATGTGTTTGTTGAAATGGGGAACGGGGCCACTTTGTATATATTGGATGACTGAGATGTCACCGGCTCGTGATTGACTGTGGTTGACTATGTTGATATGCATATGGATATTGGGATTGTATTGCATTGCATCACATGTTCATATGGTTGTTATGATTATGTATATGTATTTTGCATACCCAGAGAGAGACACATTATACATGGATAGATACAGATCCAGGACCAGGGGGACGACGATACGTAACGGCCCTGGATCCTAGTTACAGTGACATAGACAGATCCAGATTCAGGACTAGGGAGACGACGATACATAACGCCTCTAGATCTCAACCTTAGTGTCGTGTGGGACGACAATACGTAATGCCCCATGACACTAGTTAGGTATTTAGGGGGATGGTGACACGTAACGCCTCTAAACATCAGACTTTACAGAGGATTCAGCTATAGATCCAAGACTAGGGGGACGACGATACGTAACGCCCCTAGATCCTAGTTACAATGACATAGATAGATACAAATTCAGGGCTAGGGTGATGGCGATACGTAATGCCCATAGACTGCAGATCAGATCCAAATTCGGGACTAGGGGGACTATAATATGCAACGCCCCTAGATCTCAGCCTTAGTGTCGTGGGGGACGGTGATACGTAATGCCCCATGGAACTAGTTATGTGATTAGGGGGATGACGATACATAACTTCTCTAAAAATCAGATTTTACAAAGGATTTCTGGCAAGTGCTTTGGGGGACGACGATATGTAACGCCCCTAATCACCAAGTTATTACAATGCCATTTAAAGTTTTCATATAAAAGAATTTTTAGAAGGTTTTATATGATTTCTAACTATAGAGATTCAGAAGTTTACATAAGAGTTTTACAGTTTTATAGAATACATGAGATTTGATTTCACTAGATATGGAATCTGTTGATTTTGAAATGATTTTATCAATTGTGTGGAGATCTTCATGATAATCATGTTACATAACTTTTTACTTTTATAAAATAATTGATTTCCAACAGATTACCAAATTAGAATTTCATGTTTAGGATTTTGACACTACTTGATATTGTATACCATCACAAATTTTGAATTCGGTTTTACTTCTAGCTGGCTTTAATATTTTCCAGAATATGGGATTTTTTGTTTTATGAATCTACATAGTTTTCAGAGTTTATATTAAGTTTTGAGATTTTCAGATATATAAATTCTAGCATTTACAAATAGCTTGCCCCATGGGGCCAGATGTAGTGGTTACTCTATCCTAATGTTGTTCCAGAATTTGGACCCTGTACAGTTGGTTTCTCTATCTGGTGGAGATATTTTCTTTGATGTGGAAGTTCAATTATATCTAGTTCTGATTTGATGAGCGATGTCATAGTATGTTATATGTACCTTGTATAAATTGTATGTTGAGATGCATGGACTATTTGTGATATTAATGTAAGGGTTGAGTGTTGGGTGTTTACCACATTTAAAATGTAGTTTGTGAGGATTCCAATGGATGGAATCAACGGTCGGTATTTTATATAGTTTAGAGGTTCAAGGTTTCAGCTCAGTGTTTCAGTAAAACATTTACAGCTCATAGTTAGCTAATGCTTACCTTTTAGCTCACATAATCCATATGAAGTAACCATCCATAACTTAAGCTGACTAAACCACCACGGGTTTTGGATGGCCTTAGCCATATGTTTGGGTGGTTTGGTAGGTAATAAGTTAAAAATTTTACTATAATGTTGCATTCAGTATAGTGAGTAAATTATCATGGTATAATATACGTAAACAGCTATAGGATAGGGATGGGATTTATAAGTTTGTGTATATTTACATATATTTGATTACTATTTATGTTTTTATAGTTATTTGATATATTTACATAAACCTTGAGTTAGTTATTGAGCTTTCTAGCTCACACCTCATTAGTTTGCTAGTTTTGTAGGTTCACATTGGACTTAAAGAGCTAGTAGATTACTAGAGACGTCTTGAAGACAGTGGATCACCCCGATGCAATTAAGTTGGTCTTGAGTCGTTGTGTGGTTCTGGGATGTGTAATGGGCTCTCACAACCCTAGTTTTATTTCTTTGTAAATTATGTATAATTTTAAAACTTGTTGAGCACGTAGTTGTTTATAGTTATCTATTTGCATATAAGTTGAGATTTATCAGACCGGAGGCTTATTTGCATATAAGTTGAGATTTCTCAGACCGGAGGCCTATTTGTATATAAATTAAGATTTGTCAGGCCAGAGGCCTATTTGAATATGAGTTGAGACTGATTGCTTTGAATTTAATATCAGGACACCTAGAGGTGCTGGACTTTGATCTAGGTTGTATGATTTTTAGCATAGGTCATGCCGATATTTTAGAAGAATTAGAGGCTTATGGAGTTTTCCTGTCTCCTGCTGGTAGCATCCTGATATCAGGTGGGATGTTACATACTATCATTATTATGAGGGTGTATTTACAGAGCTCATTAGTGTATATTGACAATTATACACCTAGAACATGTTATAGGAGTTGACCGGCGTAAACACACACGTATAACGCAAGCGCACATATCGTTCAAGTAATATAAAAAGTATCGATCCCACGAGGACTTAATACCTAAGCTATTAATTTTATGAGGTCAAATGATTACTAGTATCTAACAAGCTGTTTGATTGTTTGGAAAATATGATGATTATAAATTTAAAAACAAGTAAATAAAATTGTTCGAAAGTAGGTTTAAGAAAATTCAATATTAAAAACTATCTAGGGTTGTGTTTTCTTCAATATCATTTTAAAGATGAAGTGGTTATTTTATGTTTGTGTAATAAATCGGTTTACTAACCTGGAACACTAAATTATGCGAAAGCCTCTGTCGATGGTCATACACAAATACCCAGTTTAACCCAATTGAACCATATGTCTATGTCAACCAAATTATCTGGATTCATTAAGTTTAAGTTCCAATTATGGCTACCCCCGCCCGATAGGTATATGTCTATCCTGTAAGGAAATCTATTAAAGGGTTATCTATCCGCAAGGAAGATCGTGGGCTATTAAGCCTAAGGCTGAAACCTAAAATCCATATGTCTAGTTCATTTTAGATTTACCAGATCAATCTTATTAGTGGCCAATTAACAAGACGCATTAGGCTTAAGACTTAATAAGTAAACCTTTAAATTACCCAAACTATAAAATAACCCCTTATAAAGCGGTGATATTAAAAGTCATCACAACCCCAGATAACTAACTAAGTTACAACACATAACTAGGGCTAGTAAAAACTTGAAAATAAAAGACATAAAGTAAAAGCTGAAAAGTAAATTGCAAAAAAATAAAATGCTAAGGTAAAAGGATCAACTTTTACTATTTACTATTTAGATATCTCCTTTAATATAATATATTAACTTGTGATTATTTTACCAACCAGCCATATAGGCGGTAACCTGATTAAGTCAAATTAAGTCCAACCAGCCATAAAGGCGGAACTGAAATAAACCTGCCATATAGGCTGTAAGAAAATTTAATTACCAACCGACCAATCTGGCGGTATCCTTGATTAGTCAGGTTTAAACCAGATTAAAATGAATTACCAACCGACCAATCTGGAGGTATCCTTTTTAAGTCAAATTTTAAATAGTGAATATATTATATTAAAGGGAGATTAATCTAAATAGCAATAGTAAAAGAATTACCTTTCACCATAGCAGAGGGAAGTTACCTCCTCATGGTGAATAGTAAAAACTGTAAAAAGTAAAGAAAGTAAATTACTATTATTACATAACGTAATTAAAATTAATTACAAAACTAAAAACTAAAAGAAACTAGATAGAAAACTCCATATTTACATCAGAGAATTCAGAGAGAATGGTACATTTGAAACTGAAACATCGAGCTCAATTTATAGGCGCGGATAAGCTCTGGGTGTTCTGACGCCAAGGCCTTTGGCATCGCGACGCCAGCCTCTTTTGACGTGGCATGACAAGAGCTTGACACTTGGCGATTCTGGATAAGGAGATAAGGCGACACATGGCAAGGTGGCTGAGAGCTCAATTATTTTGCTGATGTGGCATGACGTGGCGACACTTGGCGAAAGGGAGTGTCAGCACCGTAGGATTGGAACACGTGGCACGCTGTGATTGGTTGATGATGACGTGGTGGTGACGTGGCATTTTGTCTCGGTCAACTGGTGATGTGGATGATGACGTGGCGGTGACATGGAGTGACACGTGGCACACGTGGCAATGGTGATTGTCGGCACCGTAGGATGATGACACGTGGCACGACGCACGTTAGCAAAGTCAAACTTCTCTAATTCTGACACGTTGACCCGACGCACGTTAGCATGGACCCGGTGCACGTTAGGCGTCGCGACTCCAAAGGCTTGGGCGTCGCGACGCTGAAAATTACCAAAATGCCCTTTTGTTTTTTCTAATTTTCACTGTTTTGGCCCAAATCACCTCCATAATGTCCTGAAACTTTATTTATCTACAAAATAACACAAAACACATCAAAATATTCACAAAACTCAAGAAACTATACAAAATATTAAGTTAAATGAGTGGGAAATAGTGATATAATTACCACTCATCAAGAGCAATGTGGGGTTTACCGTTATGTCAATGACATTGGCAACCATGTATTGTTGCGCTTGCAGCCCGTAGATAGTACGGATAGCCCCACTGGGGGACTAACCAGAGAATAAAAGTGATGCCACCTAGTATGAAATACTAGATATGATTTAAGGCCGCACTACAACCCTTGCAAGGTTTGACCTTAAACGCGTTTGGGTTCGGAATAGTATTTTATTGATGCCAGTATAATATTTAGGTTCAAATGAGGTATAATCATCTCTTATAATGCAATTCACATGCAAAAAAATTTTATATAGCATACACGACGCAAACATTAATAAATAGAAAATAAAATATATAAATGTGTAAATGAACTATTATAGTAGTAGCAAAATAATAATTAAACCAATTAAAACATGTATCTGGTTGGTCTGGTCCTAGATAGGCTTGACCGAACGTGGCCAATAGTTGGTCGAATTTTACACATATATCAATGTCCGACTAGAGTTATTGGAAGTCTAGCCGGATGTAATGTGTAAACCAAAAATGCAGAAAAAAATGCCCATAATAACTTATGTGATGAAAGACATAGTAATTATAAAGAAACAATGAAACGACATACAAATAAGCAATAGTAGTAGCAACTACAGTAGTAATGACAATAAATAGTTGACTATATGGACAGTAAGTTAAATGAGTGGGAAATAGTGATATAATTACCACTCATCAGGAGCAATGTGGGGTTTACCGTTATGTCAATGACATTGGCAACCATGTACTGTTGCGCTTGCAGCCCGTAGATAGTACGGATAGCCCCACTGGGGGACTAACCAGAGAATAAAAGTGATGACACCTAGTATGAAATACTAGATATGATTTAAGGCCGCACTACAACCCTTGCAAGGTCTGACCTTAAACGCGTTTGGGTTCGGAATAGTATTTTATTGATGCCAGTATAATATTTAGGTTCAAATGAGGTATTGTCATCTCTTATAATGCAATTCACATGCAAAAAAATTTTATATAGCATACACGACACAAACATTAATAAATAGAAAATAAAATATATAAATGTGTAAATGAACTATTATAGTAGTAGCAAAATAATAATTAAACCAATTAAAACATGTATCTGGTTGGTCTGGTCCTAGATAGGCTTGACCGAACGTGGCCAATAGTTGGTCGAATTTTACACATATATCAATGTCTGACTAGAGTTATTGGAAGTCTAGCCGTATGTACTGTGTAAACCAAAAATGCAGAAAAACATGCCCATAATAACTGATGTGGTGAAAGACATAGTAATTATAAAGAAACAATGAAACGACATACAAATAAGCAATAGTAGTAGCAACTACAGTAATAATGACAATAAATAGTTGACTATATGGACAGTAAGTTAAATGAGTGGGAAATAGTGATATAATTACCACTCATCACACCCCAAACCTAACATTTTGCTAGTCATCGAGCAAAACATAGAATAAAATAACATAAACATCTTTAAAATAAAATTTAACTAAGCCACTTTTGTTGGGATCACGGTTGCATTTAGCGTATGCAACAAGCCTTTAAACCCCTAGGTGTCTCTAGTGGATGAGTTGTAGTCTCGTGAGGGTTTACAACAATAATACCCACAAACATTTTATAAAAGTAAAAAGGTAGTGAAACTAATGCACACAAAAGCAAAAAGACAAGCGAAAAGAGAATAATGAAGTTAGTGACTAATCAGGTGAAACTTCGACTCCAAATTACTAGTTGTTTTCTTTCTTTCTAAATTACTAAATATGTAAATTCTCCGATTATATTTACCATTCTTCATATACACAGTCAACAAAATATTAAACAACTCATTTTCGCCCACAACAGTCACAAGTGCAGTTAATAAGAGAGTAATATTTTTTTCCTAAAGTTCTATCAGATTTCACACCTTTTTGTAGCAATGGAATAATTTTTTCAGATTTTTCAGATTTTTTCTTTGATTTTTGATTTTTTTTTTTATTTATATACAATACCTTCCGTCTATGTAGCGAGTGTTGGGTCGGTGACTCCCAAACCAATTGGCTTTAGGGCACCAGGTGTTAAGACACCCCTGCGGACTTAATTACTCAGACTTCAGATATACATATATATATATTTGCAACATCCTTGATCCATGTAGCGAGCTTTGGGCCAGTGACTCCCAAACCAGTTGGTTTTAGGGCACTAGGTGTTAAAACACCCTTACAGACTTAATAACTCGGATCTCAGAATTTTTTTTTTTTACACCATTGCTTTTTGAGATGCTTCCTCCAATTAAACTAGAGCACTGAATATTACAAACTTTTCAATTACAGTTCATGTCCGTATGTTACTGTGCATATTGATAATACCTGTCAACTGAGCATATGAAGATCCATTTTAGTCCGTTTTATGGAGAATTTACAAATTAAATAATTTAAAATGAAATAAACAAAAATTAACTTGTTTCGAAAATAGGTTTAAAATACGTCTGAAGTGGAAACTCCTTACTCAGCTATCTCTTACCGATTTCACCTTTTTAGTCAAAATAAAAACATAAAAACACAAAATATTTTTGTAATTTTTGAAAAATTTTCAAATTTTTTGTATTTTTCGAAAAATTTTGGACTAAAAATAAAAATAACACACAAACTAAAAACAAGGTACTAATCAACTAATTCTCTCCCCCAAACCTAAATGAGACATTGTCACCAATGTCTTAAACAGTAGAAGAAGAGTTTAGAAGATAGTACCT
This sequence comes from Zanthoxylum bungeanum, assembly GCA_019454045.1. Taxonomy (NCBI): domain Eukaryota; kingdom Viridiplantae; phylum Streptophyta; class Magnoliopsida; order Sapindales; family Rutaceae; genus Zanthoxylum; species Zanthoxylum bungeanum. The sequence goes on from SKCR01015820.1 coordinate 86,114, forward strand.
GGTTAGCTGAAATTCTAACGGAAATTAAAGATTAAGATCCAGATTAATCTGACGCCTCTTACCACGATTGTCCTCGGACCAATTTATCTTTGAAAGGATAGGGTCAACTTGTGGTTCATAGGCTAAGAGTTGGTCTATTAGATCCGGAGCAGTTCTGGCAGTAAAGAGGAGTTCTTTTAAAGGTTTTGACACGAACCCATTTCTTCGGGCATCATCAAGAAACACACAAAGAAAATCATAAAATCCATCAACGTTAAACAACCCAATTAGTTTCTGATGTATGTTCAGGTTCGCCCAAGATAGCACTATAAAAATTTCCTCTAATGTGCCTAAGCCACCTGGCAAAGCAATAAAAGCATCAACACGGTTAATCATTTCTACCAATTGTTCAGACATACATGGCACGATCAGTTCCTCTCCGTTTGATGGCTCAATAAGATTTGCCTCTGCCAAGAGTTTTGGGATGATTCCCAAAACGTGACTGCCTCCTTCCTGTACGGCCTTTGAAACGATCCCCATTAGTCCAAGATTGCCTCCGCCATATACTAAGTGCATATTCCTTGCAGCTAAGACTCGACCCAATTCATGTGCTGCCTCTACGTATTGTGGCTTAGTACCAACACTAGTACCGCAAAACACACAGATGTTTTCAACTCGCCTTCTTGAAGTGGCTTCCATGTTTTACTCTGGATGTCTTCAAAAGTGCAATGATGAGTTGAATTTATAGTACCTGAAAAAGGGTGAGTAATAATAGCACTAGTATCTTCCATAGGACGTTTGTTAGCTAAACAACAAAAGAAATCGTGAAAGGTCAAAAACTCTGGATTCTGTCTACGAAAATAAAGATAATTACAACAGAAAAGCAAATCAAAGCAATAATTAAGGCAACGGAATTGTGTACACAATTTTCCATTCGCTTAGTATATAAATCCATTAGGATGTGTCTCAAGATTTCATTCCTTACTCAGCCATCGCTAATGAATTGGCTTTCATCTTTGTGATTGCCAAACACCATTCCTTCTGTCTTAAAATGCTCCGTTTGTGCTTTTCCCTACAAAAATAACACACAAAATTAAAAACTCTACAACATGTATACAAAATATAAAAACATAAATTACAACAAAGTACATCGGTTGCCTCCCTGCTAGCGCTAAATTTTTCGTCTTCAGCCAGACGTGACTGAAATCCATATGTTAAGGAGGTTTCAATGTCGTTTTGGATGTCCGATTAAAGACAATCCCGTGAGCGTTGCTTTTGAAGGTTCTCTTCCAATGATAAGGTGGCAAAAAATATTTTGTCTCATTCAGTGCTCTTGCCACCTTTTTAACATTTATTGCTCCAGTGGTTCCTTAAAAGAAAGAAATAAAATCAGGAGGTCTCGTATGGTGCTTGACTTGGAATGGAAGTTCCATTCTGTCAAACTTCTGGTTGATATCTTTAAATTGTACTCCCCAAAACAGTGATGTTCCTTCTGAATGCTTTGGATCTTTAATAAGTTTAGACATTTTCTCCTCCATTTGCTCTGATTCTTGCTCCACATTTTCTTCACAGATGAATTTTAAAATTTCCGTATTCAACTCTTCATCCGTCATCTGTGAAATGCATGCTCCATAAGTATCTGTCTGAGGATGTAAAGATGTTTCTGACATTAGGTCTTCATCCTCTGATACGACTGGAATGGATGGTTCAGATAGATCTTCATCAAACATCATGGTAAAGCATGCTCCAAGATCTTCATTTTGAGGATTGAAAGTTTGATCCTCCGTTGTTGGTGCAGTTGGTACAAATAGATTAGCTTCATCCTTGTCAGAATCTGAATAATAAAAGTCAAATAGAGACTTCGCTGATTTGGGCTCCTGAATTGATACCTCTGGTTGTTGATACTGCTTAGCCTCCTCCTCTGTTTAAGCGTCATTGTGAAATGATTGGTACTCGAAGGCTTCATCAGTGTCATCTGAAACTTGTTCTTGAGGTATGCAGTTTTGGTTTTCTGTGAATTGTCTCATTTGATATGTCATCCTCTGAATAGAAGTTGATTGTCTCTGAATACTTTCGAGTTGATTCTGATATATTTCAAGCATTATATCCAAATTTTTGTCTTGTTTCTTGAATAAATCTTTGAGCATGTCAACCAATTGTTCTTCCTTTGATGGTTCTGGTTCTTGATGAAGATCATTGTAGGTGGGTGGTGGATAAGATGGAAAGTGTGGTTCTGTGAAATGTGATGGCTCTGCATACCATGAAGGATCTTGATAGCTTTGTGTTGAGTTCCTAATTAGGTCCCAAGAATCATCCAAAACAAGCATAAAATCGCATGAACACATCAAGGAAAAATGGCGGAAACAAATACTCACAATGATTGATTTGAGATGCAAAGAACAAAAGTCTTTTTCTTGCTTCATCATGCTCGGTTTTCCCCTTTTTGAACTGCTGTTGGGCGCATTTTTGGGCTGTGAAAATCCTCCATTTTCGGCCATTGAAGACCTCCATTAAAGCTCCAAGCTTTGATATTCCAAGCTCACAAAATCACTTCCCTATCACCTTTGTATTCCTCCATGAGTGTGCTAGCACTTAGATCTTGCTACAAGATCAAAAGCTTCTCCATTTTGTGTGTGAAAACCAGAAAAATGGAGATGAAAATCGGTCACCATGACCGTGAGAAGAGAGAAGGTTTTTGGCTCCATTTTGCCTAAAACCGTATGCATTGCAAGAGAGAGAGAGAAACTTTTTCATTTTGTTTTATATATATTTACCAAGTAAATAATAAATAAAACATATATTACTTTTAATACAAAAGTCAAAAAGCAAGAAATAAATAATGTTATATTTCATTTCAAGCTTTTCACCAACTCAAATCAACTATTCACATCAAATCCATCCACTTTAATAAAGTGACAACATGTCATGTCACATCACTCAAAGTGACAAGTGACTTGACGATTGATGCGACTAGCGATTTGACGCTTGATGTGACTTGCGTGCCGCACTCGAATTCGAAATGCGAATGCGCTCGCAATCACTCTCGGGCTCGGGTTCGTTAATTCCAAATTAACGAATTTTCCGTCACGTCGTAATTAAATGATTACGCCTAGCGAATTCACTATTCACGTCGCTAACAAATTAATGCTAAATTAATTCGTTCGCCCGAATTAAAATCTAATTTCAATTCCGCGTCGAAATCTAATTTCGTTATAATATATCGAATATATTAATTTATCGATTAATTCCAAATTAATCGTTCTCTCTCTTTAACGATATTTTATCCGAGATAAAATATCTCCGTAATTAATCTCAGATTAATTTTCTCTCTCATCGAATTAATCCCATATTAATTAAAGTGCGAGTCATACGTCATCGGTGAATCTTCAGGAACCGACCCATGAGATCTCCGGATATGTTGGCAGTAAATACGGTCGTCGGACTATCCAAACACGTAAGTACCTCGTACTACGTTTATACCGATTTACAAGACAAGGTTGGCTTCTAGCAAAGCGCCATGCCTACCCAATTCTCCAGAAATATTCTTACAGGAATATATAGATCTGTATCAAGCGTAGTATACCATGTATTGTGTATATCGGTCCAGTATCGGATAGTCACGTGCTAGGGCTGGGGCTGGATAAGTGTCTGCCCCGTCCGAAACACATGTCGGATGTCTGGTAACATAGTCTCTATAATCGGATATTCATGACCTGGTCACAATATCCAGATTGGATGCGCATCACTCAAGAGCACTAGTACCGTATCCTGCGTGACATCATCTCCACTATGACTGAAGTGATACTTCCGTCTCGACATCACACCCAATACACTACGACTCTCTGATAAACCCAGAAGTGGTGTACGTAAAACTGGTTAAAGCCCTGTACCACCAAGACCAAAGTCTATCGATTATCGTAAGTATTAGCGATGTAAGTCTCAGGTTAAGACTATACACACCTACCTTGATTTCGGCCTCCCATAGACACATAGTCATAATACCAATGGGATTCCGAGGGGTCTATCCAGAGCGAAGCTGTTTCCCGTACCATCGGTGAAACACAACCTCCTATCGCACTTGCATAAGTATCCTATACTTAAATATATGAGAACTATGCCGTTGTGCCCTCACAACGCGCACAAGTGCAATACTAGCCTATTCCGCATTATCGATGTCCAGTCTCGATAATACTACGACTTGGGATATTTAATGATTAATCCTTCGTGGACTGATACTGTCTCATATCATTCTCAGTCCAGGAACTAATCATATGGACCTCTCTTCATTTATACATCTAAGGTGATCTAATCACAAATGATGAGAGCGCAATTTCCTTGTCACATAGTTAATTTGTACAACAACACTATGATCTGTACAAATAGTGACGCTATGGGTCATATTATCCAACAATCTCCCACTTGGCACATAGCCAGTCACTCAAGTGTCGTACACCCGAACTATGTATGGTTTGCTCAAATTACTGAGAAAAGGTTTTCGTCAGCGGATTTGCATGATTATCGTCTGACGCGATTTATACGATCATCACATCGCCACGATATATGATCCGAACGAATCAGATGAATATAGAAGTATATATCTGGATCGTCGATGAGACCTTTAATTCCTCAGCCTGTGCTGACGCCCAGCTCAGTAGCTAACAGAACTATATCTAATCTAATTAGATTTATTATCGACCCAAATGGCTTCTATTGCTGCCTCAGCCGCAGCAATAATCCGCATTTGTTGTTTATTCGGCAACAGTATCTTGCTCGGAAGATTTCCAGCTCACTGTCCCGTTGTTCAAACTTTATAGTACCACAGTATATAACTATTTGGAAACTTGCAGCAGTGATCCCAGTCACTTTAAGTTCTCCTTCTCCATACTTTAAGACAACATCTTTAGTTCTCTAAGTTACTAATAGATGTTCTTAACTTCAATCCAGTGACTATCACTTGGATTGATCTGATTGTGACTCCATATGCTCAAAGCCTATGAGACACCAAATTACGTACATTTTAAATGTACAATTTCTCAGAGAGTGTTAACAACTCCAAATCTATCCCAGTAGATCTTTATTCCTAGAATAAAGGTTGTTACTCCCAAGAATTCTATGGAGAATTTCTATGAAAGCCAAGCTTTCACCGACTACTTTATGGGAATATCATTTTCAGTGCTCTCCCACTAACCTCTTATATACACAAGAATTATTTTCGTTTTGAATCAAATCATACACCATTATGATTATATCAAAGCGATAATTCCAAGAACTTATGCTTGCTCCAGCAAGCATTATCCAAATGGATTTACCATGGTTATTATACATGGAATCCATTTCGGATTCATGGCACTTTGCCATAATAGGGAGTCGATACCTTGTATCACTACCTCAAAACGTAGTCGGTTGGTATACCTCCATAAGATCGACATCTTCATGAGGTGAGATCAGAAACCCATATCCCAGGTTGTTTTCTGACTCTCTCCGATCTACGCGGTTCTTGTGTATTCTAAGATTAATGGTATAGTTTCATCCTTGATGAAATGTTTGTGTTCCATTAAGGACTTTGTGCTTGAACAGTATCACTCCGATTTTCATCGAGTATCACTATCCTCCCACTGACCACTGCATATCGGTATTCCTTTAAGGAAAACCGCATGGTGAGCAACAATCTCATTGTTCTCTTAGTGAGTTGTATAATACTGTACTTATTGTATCCCTTGGATAACTTACAATTGGCACTTATCCTATTTTGGGTTTTAGTTTGGTATCATCCAAACATATGCCTAGCATTCCCAAATATTCAGGAATGTGAAACCCAATTTCATTTCCTGTTCATATCTAATATATTATCTGTCAAACAGATTATTATGGAACCTTATTCAAAATAAGTTCTTGCACTATTTAAAGCTTATCCGTTGAAGGAAATGGTAGCTCAGAGCGACTCGTGATTAACCTTATCATGTCTAACAAAATTCGGTTAATCATTCGGACACACCATCAAACTGACGTGTCCCGGGAGGAGTCCTCATTTGAAATAATACCATACTTTTTCATGTACATATGAAACTTACTGCTTAAGTATTTTCCATTACGGTTTTACCATGATGGTATAATACTATAGCCGATCTGTTTGTCTATTTCGTGTCGAAACTTTGAAAGTTTCTGATTTGTGTTCTTCAAAAGAAACACATAACCATAACGTGATGCCACATCCGTTAAGGTCACGAAATATTCATATTCACATCTAGCCCAGCTAGATATGGGCCCACTTTCTTCACAATGAATAGGGCTAACGGATCGATGGCACTTTCACCATTACCAAGTAATAGTGTTTTAGGTATTTTACCTAATAAACTAGATTCGTAGACTTTATTTGAATAGTCAAATCAGTCCTAGTACCCACTCTTCAAAAATGTGGATATACGAGTCTTGTTTAATTCTGTCATAGACAATAATGCCACAAATAAGTCTCTACTTGATCAAATCAATTTGAGCTATTTATTTGTCATTTTATATGTTTGAGATTTTAATTATATTCAAAATATAAATTCTGTTATTTACATCTAATGTATTTATCTCATTATCATCTTTATATAATGAAACACTTAGTGTTCTAGGATATAAAGGCTTATCCACAATGGATTAAACACTGATATAGAGATAATGTCTCTAGTCAAACTAGTTACATTATAACAGTTCCTAATTTAAGTACACACCCGAAGGGTAGTTCCTAAACTTAGGTATCTACGGTCGAAACAGCGACTTTTTTCCCGTTTCCGATTCGCAGATTAATCTCAGCTTTGAAGTCAGTATCCCGCTCATAGCAGATTCTGAACATCAATATATATATATTATGTACCACACTAAGTATTTAAAATCTAATTTCAATACTAGTTATGAACATAACTTTGACAAACATTTTAAAGTCAGAGCCTTGCCCTTTCTTTAATTCCTTCGTGTCTGTCATATCCAAATGGTAGTCACTTTGGGATATGTCAATTATCATTTTCAATATTTCAGGAACCTTAGGCCAAGCCTTGGGTTTTTAGAATATCGAAACGATGTGCACTTCGTGCTACATGCCCAATTGCAAACTTTGACTTTATCTCCTCAAGAATAGTCATTAATTCTCCAAGAATTATTTATTGCAATTTTAATACTTCTTAAATCTAAAATTAGATTTATGACAAGTATATTAAATTAAGCACTAAAGTCATCATCACATAAATCTTCCAAAGATTTTATGCTCTATTGATTTTGCTTAATTTTGGGCTTAGGTATAATAAGTTATTTTATCAAATAAAGTAACCTATTATTTTTATTTCCAGGACCATCCTGAAATTATTCCCAATTTGAAAATTAAATCATTTAAAATATTTTAATCCAAGATTATATTTTAAATATCAAACTTTTCAGTTTTATCTCGATTACAATAGCCCAACTATTTAATCAACGATTAGTGGTACTATTTATTATAATGATTATAATAGTCCAACTATATAATCAAATATAATCCAAATTAATCAACCTCAATTACATTGATTACTATAATCCAATTATAAAATCAACTGTAAACTGAAATTAATTAATTCAAATATATTGATTAATATAATCCAATTATATATAATCAACTATAATACAGTCCAACTGTTTATTAAAACAACAATTTGAATATTAGTCCAACTAACATTTAATATTACGACGAAATAATTTGAATGAGCGCTTATGGCGAATAATTGAACGAGTATTGCAAATTCAATTCTTGCCTCCCACTATTTTTCGTCGAGCCTCTAACCCTATGTCGAGTACTCGGGAAACCGTGTTTCCTAGTGGGCTAGGATCCCGTTAAATATCACACAATCTTGACTTTGGACCAACAAATTGTATGATAATTAACTAGGTAGATCTCGAAGATCAATTGGATCTCATCCAATCCTAGATCCAGTAGGTGGACATCCAAGTCCGAAACATATATCTTATATATGCCTATATATCGAATATATACCCTAACCTTTTTCCTCTGAATCAACTAGGCCTTGGCTTTGGCACAACAAACCTAGTGATCCCAGTCAAGCGTGGACCCATTGACCATGTAAGCTTCGTAATCAATGTCGATGGACAAGAAGTGGTCTTGACTTTGGCCAACAAACCACAACTTGGACATGACACCAATATGGAACAAAGCCTCGTGATTCAAACACATCTTCGACAGACAAGGGCTTGACTTTGGCCAACAACCCATGCCAATCTCAGATCTTGAGTAAGAATCACTCAATGGAAGGAAAAACGCATGATATTTGATGAGGGTTTTTCGCGTGCAAATTGGCTACCAATTTAATTATCTTTGTTAAGGTCTCATCATCATACACCCTTAAACATGCATTCTAAACACATAATAAAGCGAGTATGAAAATAAAATAATAATGATATACGGATGGATACTTTACATTGATCCTAGATCAAATCTCTCATTTTCTCTCTCCAAAGCTAGCACATGTATTTACTTCTACCCGTTACACTACACTTCTAAAGAAACCTCATTTACATTGAGGGGAATAGGTGAGAAGAGAATACAAAGAATATAAAGGTGATCAGGCTGGACACGCAGGTCCAATTTAATAAATCAAATTTATTACAACAATTTCTAAAATTGCCCCACCCTTCTAATATCCATCCAATATACATTATTCATGCATCGCAACCATGTATTCATACAAGCATGTTATCAATCAATCTAATCAAATTAATTAATCTGATAATTAGTGATCATCCAATGTTCAAACAACGATTTGATTTTTGCTCGAGTCAAACTCGTTTTGCGAATAAGTACTCAAAGTACGAACTCTCGAATTAAATTAAACTACATAATTAAATCCAATTTAATACGCATTTAATTATAATTCACTATTTAATTCCAAATTAAATATTACACTTTAATTAATGAACCTTTACGATTTAAATTCCAAATTCAATCGTTATGGGTCTCAAAGCCCGATTAACATCTAATGTTTATTTAATTAAAGTCTAATGGACTTTTAATTAATTTCTTAAGGCATGGACTTTTGGTCAACTCGGGTCAAACAAAATAACTAAAATCCAATCCGGGAGTTACCCCATAAGCCTTTAAATTAATTTTGGCCCATTAGGCCCAATTAAATAATTAAGGTCCATTAAGTCATAATTGGACTTTATGGATGCAGTTTTAGGCCCAATTGGATCCAACCAAATTGGCCTAAACCTAACTTGGTACAACCAAGCCCAAAAGCCCAATTACAACCTAATAGGCCCAATTTCCAAAATAAGCCCAATTAATTAACTTATAGAAATTCCAAATTCCATAATTAATTAACCTAAGTGTAATACACGATTAATTATCCAATTAACATTTCTAAAACATCAATTAGCCTAATTAATCATGCACTTTGATATCAAATAGTGTCTAACACAATTTATCAAAATCAAACCCAATTTACATGCTTAAGGTCTTGGCAATCAGGGGTTTTTTAATCCGATTTGGTTTCAATCAAATTGAATCCACAATCATCATTTCCCAAATCAATTAAACTCATCTAATGAATCAAAATACAAAAAACACAATGAATTTCATATCCAATTGAATTCGGCCAAGCCTACTTTAATTTGGGAAAATTGTTCCAAATCAAAATTCAATCCAATCAAACTTCAATTCAACATTACCCACTTGTTTCAAGTCATCCAATGATCAAAACAACAAAAAATTCACCAAGATATTAGGGTCTCAATTTTCGGCCAACATAAGCAATTTGGGGAAAATTGTTCCAAACTCATTTTCAACAAATTTATCCAATCAATCCTCAATTAAAAATACTTTAAGCATTCTAAATCATCCAATTTCATCAAACATGCTCAAAATCAAGTTTACCCAAATTTGTCATGCCCAAAATTTGGGGAAAAATGGATCCAACCAAATTTCATGAAATTGATCATGCACAACATCAATTCAACCTCATTCAAGCATACTATACTAAACAATTTAATCAATTGATGCTCAAATTGAGTTTACCCAATTTTGTCAACTTTGGCCTACACAAAAAATTGGGGAAATTTGTTCCAAACACAATTTCTTCAAATTGATCTAATCAATCATTAATTCCAACTCATTTAAGCATACTATAACAAACAATTTCATCAAAACATGCCCAAATTCGTTTTACCCAATTTTAACCCTAACTTTTTCATGCTTGTTCAAAGCTCATGATACCATTGTTATGTTCCTAATTAGGTCCCAAGAATCATCCAAAACAAGCATAAAATCGCATGAACACATTAAGGAATAATGGCGGAAACAAATACTCACAATGATTGGTTTGAGATGCAAAGAACACAAGTCTTTTTCTTGCTTCATCATGCTCGTTTTTCCCCTTTTTGAACTGCTGTTGGGCGCATTTTTGGGCTGTGAAAATCCTCCATTTTCGGCCATTGAAGACCTCCATTAAAGCTCCAAGCTTTGATATTCCAAGCTCACAAAATCACTTCCCTATCACCTTTGTATTCCTCCATGAGTGTGCTAGCACTTAGATCTTGCTACAAGATAAAAGCTTCTCCATTTTGTGTGTGAAAACCAGAAAAATGGAGATGAAAATCGGTCACCATGACCGTGAGAAGAGAGAAGGTTTTTGGCTCCATTTTGCCTAAAACCGTATGCATTGCAAGAGAGAGAGAGAAACTTTTTCATTTTGTTTTATATATATTTACCAAGTAAATAATAAATAAAACATATATTACTTTTAATACAAAAGTCAAAAAGCAAGAAATAAATAATGTTATATTTCATTTCAAGCTTTTCACCAACTCAAATCAACTATTCACATCAAATCCATCCACTTTAATAAAGTGACAACATGTCATGTCACATCACTCAAAGTGACAAGTGACTTGACGATTGATGCGACTAGCGATTTGACGCTTGATGTGACTTGCGTGCCGCACTCGAATTGAAATGCGAATGCGCTCGCAATCACTCTCGGGCTCGGGTTCGTTAATTCCAAATTAACGAATTTTCCGTCGCGTCGTAATTAAATGATTCCGCCTAGCGAATTCACTATTCACATCGCTAACAAATAATGCTAAATTAATTCGTTCGCCCGACTTAAAATCTAATTTCAATTCCGCGTCGAAATCTAATTTCGTTATAATATATCGAATATATTAATTTATCGATTAATTCCAAATTAATCGTTCTCTCTCTTTAACGATATTTTATCCGAGATAAAATATCTCCGTAATTAATCCCAGATTAATTTTCTCTCTCATCGAATTAATCACATATTAATTAAAGTGCGAGTCATACGTCATCGGTGAATCTTCAGGAACCGACCCATGAGATCTCCGGATATGTTGGCAGTAAATACGGTCGTCGGACTATCCGAACACGTAAGTACCTCGTACTACGTTTATACCGATTTACAAGACAAGGTTGGCTTCTAGCAAAGCGCCATGCCTACCCAATTCTCCAGAAATATTCTTACAGGAATATATAGATCTATATCAAGCGTAGTATACCATGTATTGTGTATATCGGTCCAGTATCGGATAGTCACGTGCTAGGGCTGGGGCTGGATAAGTGTCTGCCCCGTCCGAAACACATGTCGGATGTCTGGTAACATAGTCTCTATAATCGGATATTCATGACCTGGTCAAATATCCAGATTGGATGCGCATCACTCAAGAGCACTAGTACCGTATCCTGCGTGACATCATCTCCACTATGACTGAAGTGATACTTCCGTCTTGACATCACACCCAATACACTACGACTCTCTGATAAACCCAGAAGTGGTGTACGCAAAACTGGTTAAAGCCCTGTACCACCAAGACCAAAGTCTATCGATTATCGTAAGTATTAGCGATGTAAGTCTCAGGTTAAGACTATACACACCTACCTTGATTTCGGCCTCCCATAGACACATAGTCATAATACCAATAGGATTCCGAGGGGTCTATCCAGAGCGAAGCTGTTTCCCGTACCATCGGTGAAACACAACCTCCTATCGCACTTGCATAAGTATCCTATACTTAAATATATGAGAACTATGCCGTTGTGCCCTCACAACGCGCACAAGTGCAATACTAGCCTATTCCGCATTATCGATGTCCGGTCTCGATAATACTACGACTATGGATATTTAATGATTAATCCTTCATGGACTGATACTGTCTCATATCATTCTCAGTCCAGGAACTAATCATATGGACCTCTCTTCATTTATACATCTAAGGTGATCTAATCACAAATGATGAGAGCGCAATTTCCTTGTCACATAGTTAATTTGTACAACAACACTATGATCTGTACAAATAGTGATGCTATGGGTCATATTATCCAACACTTTGCCACCCTTGATGGTAGTTGTACTCACAATGATCTCTCGGGTGGTTACCATTACATATGTCACATCTCCCCATTGCGTCTTGTTGAGCAAATGTGGTATTGTTTAGTTCTGACATCCAGTGATAGTTGTTGGGCTGGACAACAGGCCTCAGAAAACTGGACTGTTGCTCCCAGATTTTGGGTGTATCTTCTAATAAAGCTCGTGATCTCTCAATCTCCCAATAATGTTCCATTTTTCAATCACCTGAAAACAAAAGAAAGAAATAAAAATTACAGATAAAAATAAAGAAAATTAGATACAAGTAAATTAGATAGCTTCAAAATTAATAACTCAATAAAAATAAGTCCCCGGCAACGGCGCCAAAAACTTGACCGGCGTAAACACACACGTATAACGCAAGCGCATGTATCGTTCAAGTAGTATAAAAAGTATCGATCCCACGAGGACTTAATACCTAAGCTATTAATTTTATGAGGTCAAATGATTACTAGTATCTAACAAGTTGTTTGATTGACTGGAAAAGGTGACGATTCTAAATTTAAAAATATGTAAATAAAATTGTTCGAAAGTAGGTTTAAGAAAATTCAATATTAAAAACTATCTAGGGTTGTGATTTCTTCAATATCATTTTAAAGATGAAGTGGTTATTTTATGTTTGTGTAATAAATCAGTTTACTAACCTGGAACACTAAATTATGCGAAAGCCTCTGTCGATGGTCAGACGCAAATACCCAGTTTAACCCAATTGAACCATATGTCTATGTCAACCAAATTATCTGGATTCATTAAGTTTAAGTTCCAATTATGGCTACCCCCGCCCGACAGAGTATATGTCTATCCTGTAAGGAAATCTATTAAAGGGTTATCTATCCTCAAGGAAGATCGTGGGCTATTAAGTCTAAGGCTGAAACCTAAAATCCCTATGTCTAGTTCATTTTAGATTTACCAGATCAATCTTATTAACAAGACGCATTAGGCTTAAGACTTAATAAGTAAACCTTTAAATTACCCAAACTATAAAATAACCCCTTATAAACAGATGATATTAAAAGTCATCACAACCCCAGATAACTAACTTAGTTACAATACATAAATAGGGCTAGTAAAAACTTGAAAATAAAAGACTTAAAGTAAAAATGCTGAAAAGTAAAAGCTGAAAAGTAAATTGCAATAAAATAAAATGCTAAGGTAAAAGGATCAACTTTTACTATTTACTATTTAGATATCTCCCTTAATATAATATATTAACTTGTGATTATTTTATCAACCAGCCATATAGGCGGTAACCTGATTAAGTCAAATTAAGTCCAACCAGCCATAAAGGCGGAACCGAAATAAACCTGCCATATAGGCGGTAAGAAAATTTAATTACCAACCGACCAATCTGGTGGTATCCTTGATTATTCAGGTTTAAACCAGATTAAAATGAATTACCAACCGACCAATCTGGCGGTATCATTTTTAAGTCAAATTTTAAATAGTGAATATATTATATTAAAGGGAGATTAATCTAAATAGCAATAGTAAAAGAATTACCTTTCACCATAGCAGGGGGAAGTTACCTCCTCATGGTGAATAGTAAAAACTGTAAAAAGTAAAGAAAGTAAATTATTATTATTACATAACATAATTAAAATTAATTACAAAACTAAAAACTAAAAGAAACTAGATAGAAAACTCCCTATTTACATTAGAGAATTCAGAGAGAATGGTACATTTGAAACTGAAACCTCGAGCTCAATTTATAGGCGCGAATAAGCTCTGGGCGTCGCGACGCCAAGGCCTTTGGCGTCGCGACGCCAGCCTCTTTTGACGTGGCATGACGAGAGCTTGACATGTGGCGATTCTGGATAAGGAGATAAGGCGACACGTGGCAAGGCGGCTGAGAGCTCAATTATTATACTGATGTGGCATGACGTGGCGGTGACGTGGTGACATGTGGCGAAAGGGAGTGTCGGCACCGTAGGATTGCGACACGTGGCACACTGTGATTGGTTGATGATGACGTGGTGGTGACGTAGCATTTTGACTCGGTCAACTGGTGATGTGGATGATGACGTGGCGGTGACATGGAGTGACACGTGGCACACGTGGCAATGGTGATTGTCGGCACCGTAGGATGATGACACGTGGCACGACGCACGTTAGCAAAGTCAAACTTCTCTAATTCTGACACGTTGACCCGGCGCACATTAGCATGGACCCGGTGCACGTTAGGCGTCGCGACTCCAAAGGCTTGGGCGTCGCGATGCTGAAAATTACCAAAATGCCTTTTTTTTTTCCAATTTTCACTGTGTTGGCCCAAATCACCTCCATAATGTCCTGAAACTTTAATTATCTACAAAATAACTCAAAACACATCAAGATATTCACAAAACTCAAGAAACTATACAAAATATTAAGTTAAATGAGTGATAAATAGTGATATAATTACCACTCATCAGGAGCAATGTGGGGTTTACCGTTATGTCAATGACATCGACAACCATGTTCTGTTGCGCTTGCAGCCCGTAGATAGTACGGATAGCCCCACTGGGGGACTAACCAGAGAATAAAAGTGATGCCACCTAGTATGAAATACTAGGTATGATTTAAGGCCGCACTACAACCCTTTCAAGGTCTGAACTTAAACGCGTTTGGGTTCAGAATAGTATTTTATTGACGCCAGTATAATATTTAGGTTCAAATGAGGTATAGTCATCTCTTATAATTCAATTCACATGCAAAAAAATTTACATAGCATACACGACGCAAACATTAATAAATAGAAAATAAAATATATAAGTGTGTAAATGAACTATTATAGTAGTAGCAAAATAATAATTAAACCAATTAAAACATGTATCTGGTTGGTCTGGGCCTAGATAGGCCTGACCGAACGTGGCCAATAGTTGGTCGAATTTTACACATATATCAATGTCCGACTAGAGTTATTGGAAGTCTAGCCGGATGTACTGTGTAAACCAAAAATGCAGAAACACATGCCCATAATAACTGATGTGATGAAAGACATAGTAATTATAAAGAAACAATGAAACGACATACAAATAAGCAATAGTAGTAGCAACTACAGTAATAATGACAATAAATAGTTGACTATATGAATAATAAGCGTGCGTTGATACATTTTAAATACAACAGTAATGAAAAGAATGAAGTGACCATCCTCCCAGTGGTACGCAGAGTTGTATCTCGAGTGCAAACATATTACCGTCCATTAAAAATTGGCTATGAAATTTATGTCCGAGTTTCCATCCTATATACTAAAGGGGATCATATGGCTAGATATATAAATGTCCACTCGGACTTATAACAGGTCAGGTCGGATATTCTTATTAGATCAGATCATACAAATAGGCAGGAGCACGCATAACATAACTATAACAACTAATATGCAAGAATATAAAAGAATAATAAATGAAATAATTTAACATGCACAAGGAGCGGTAAACCAAATAGCTAAGCAATAAGAATGGGTATTAAACAATAAATGATAAAATAGTAAAAAAAGAAGGGTATTTATACATGTAGATAACATGATATAACATGCATATCTCTCAGCTTGTCCTCAAAGAAGCCAGACCTGATAACCTAACTACGTGACAGACATGTGCATATTGATATGCATGTCCGGTCGGATGTGTCATAGAGTCAGCTGACATACTTACAAAGTGGTTCTTTACTTCCAAGTATAAGAGTGTCAAAGTAATAAAATAACCTGGTAAGTCCTTGGTCGATCCACATGGAATCGATTTAGTAAAATAGAATAATAATTCGAGTGAAAATAAAAAGATTGAATTATTCCACTCACAAAGTGGTTCTTTACTCCCAAGTATAAGAGTGTTGAAGTAATAAAATAACCCGATAAGTCTGCGGTCGATCCACATGGAATAAATTTAGTAAAATAAAATACTAACTCAAGTGACAAAAAAAATAAAAATTTGAATTGTCTAAAGTGATGGACAATTTTAAATTAGACTGCAAAAATAAAAATAAAATATTGGGGCGAATGGATCCGCTCTTAATATTTCAAATTTATAGAACTCTTACTTTTTATAATATATAAATTGTCATTATTACACAGTTAATTTACTTCAGGAACTAATTATGCCAAAATATATAAAATCAGCCATAAAGGCGGTGATAACATTTATCTATAAGAAGTCCAATTAGATACTCAATTATGCCAAATATATAAAACCAGCCATATAGGCTGTACAAAATTTATCAATAAATATCCAGATTTAAATTAAATATTAGTATTTATATTACAATTAATATATTATAATATAAGTAAGATTAATTTATATTATTATATTAAGAGTTTTACCATTTATCCGATCAAGATGAAATTAGCTACTCAAGATTTGAATAAAAACACGCATAATTTTATTACTGAAAGAAAAAAGAAATTACAACAAGGCTTGAAAAATAAAATACACAAGAGCTGGAACTCCACAAATTTTCAGAGAAAACTATAGAATCCTGGCTGCTTAACTCAGGTGTTGAGCACCTCTATTTATAGTAGATGGCTCAGTGCCCCCAATCTTTGACAAATTGCAAATGATGGGTGGATTGGCCATATTTATTATTCTTTTTTGTTATTCTTTTTTCGTCTTGTTTTTGTCTTTAATAATTACATAAAACACATTTTAGATTTTTCATCAATTTCGGCCTTGAACACTTCAGAACTAGAAAATCTTATAAACATCAAAGTTTTAGATAATTGAGTCTTCTTTCATCTGGAACTTGAATCGCCTCAATCCAATATCGGAGTAAAGAGTTATGTCCAAAATACAAAAATAACACAAAGTTGGAATTTTCGAATATGTACATTGTTAGAACACCCTTTTAAGTTTATGGCCTCCAAAATCCAAATGTCATGTCTATTTTTCTAGTTATGCATCCAATGTATTATTTCACCTACATAAAAAATAAAAATCATAATAAAATATATAAAGCATAAATTTAATTATTATTTCCTAAATGTGTTAAATTAAGGGGATTAATGAAACTATAAGTGTAAAATGATTACTTTCTCTTTTTACCTTTTAGTGTTTATCACACCCCTCAACCATCTTATTACTAGTCTCTCGTAATTTAAGCGAAAACTAAAAAGATAAATTATCCTGTATTTTTTACCCTTATTTCATACACCCATAAGAGAAAGTATCAATCAATTCATTATGCCGGCAATATTCACCGGTCTTGTTGAAAAGAGAGTAATATCTGTGTCCTAAAGTTATATATCAAAATTCACACCTTCTGGCAATGATAGTTTATTTATAAAAAAAAAAATCCATTTTTTTATATATAATAATATATCTTTAACCGTTGTAATGAGATTTGGGTCAGTAACTCCCAAACCAGTTGGCTTCAGGGTACTAGGTGTTAAGACACTCTTACAGACTTAATTGCTTAGATCTCAGATGTAAAAAAAAATGTTCGACTCCCTTAAGCTTTCTCTCTAACCCATGTAACGAGGTTCAATGACTCACATAGCAGTTGGCCTTAGGGCACTAAGTGTTAAAACACCCATATGGACTTAATTGCTCGAGTTAGAGAGGCTACAAAATCAAACTTATTCACACACACTTTATTTATCTTTTCTTTTGTTTTTTTTTAATTAAAACAACTCAAGCTCTACTATTTTATGTGAATAATCACTGCTTACTGAGCAAGATGTCCGGTTACTAAGCAAAAGCTTGGTTAGTTTTTTGAATAAAAACACAAATTCCACTGCCTTTAGGTGTCACCTCCAACAAACTAGAGAACTGACTATTACAAAATTTTACTTACAACCCACGATCATATATTACCATGTATGTTAATAACACTTATCAAATGAATATATGAAGATGAAATTTAATCAATATTATGGAGAATTCACAAATTTAAATGATTCAAAAAGAAAGAAACAAAAATAGCTTGTTACAAATTATATTGAGATGCGTCTTAGGAGAAAAAACTCCTTACACTGCCATCTCCGAATAACAATTCCCGTTTATCAAAAATTTGTTGTTAGTTTGTGTGTAGTTTTTTAATAAAAACACCAAATAAAATCAACAGAAAACAATTTTTTTTAACACTCAAAACAATATAAAAGAAAAAAGAACATAAAAAACTTTTTTTTAAAACAACAACACAAAAATAAAAACTTTTTTTTACAAAAAGAAAAACATAAAAACGAACTATCTAGTCAACTATCCCATTCCCCGACCAAATTGAGATATTGTTCCCAATGTCTGAATAAAAAGAAGTAGAGTTTAGAAGACATCACATTGTTAGTGTGGAAAAAATAATTGAATCAATGACAATATTATTTAAAAAAATTATAGATTAAGATTCAAGTTTACTCTACGCTTATTGCCACGATCGTTATATGACCAGTCAAACTTGGAAATAATTGGGGCGATTCTTGGTTCATAAGCTAACATTTGGTCGATTAATTCAACAACTTTTCTTGCATTAAGAACAATATCTTTTGCTAGTTTTGAAATAAACCTGACTCTTTTAGCATCCTCCAGAAATACTAAAAGAAAATAAAAAAATGATCAACATTAAGTAGTCCAATGGGTTTTCGGTGAATGCTTAAGTTCGCCAATGACGTAACTGTGAATATTTCTTCCAACGTGCCCAGTACACCTGGTAAAGCGATAAAAACATCAACATGATTAATCATTTCAGTAAGTCTTTCTGACATACATGAGACCATGTATTGTTCTCTAATTGCTTTTTTGATGAGGTTTTCCTCTGCCAAATTTTTTGGAATGATCCCCAAAACTTGACTGTCACACACTGATATTTTTTCCGCCATTACTCTACCAATTCTTTTGATGCCTCAACAAATTTTGATTTAGTTCTAGAGCTAGATCTAGAAAATACACAGATATTAATGACTCGTCATCTTGAAGTTTTCTCTATTCTTACTCTCTCTTTTATTTGGATGTGACGAAAAGAGAAATGACGAGCTGTATTTATGGATCCTGAAAAAAGATGAGTGATAAAATTACTAGTAACTTCTTGATCGCTTGTAAAGGAAGAAATTATCACATGGTAAGTTTGTTCATCTCCAAGAAATACATACTTCAATCATTCTAGCAAAGTCTTTAATTCCAATTTAGGTGATTCCTTATGTTTGTTTTCTTCCAGTGTTCTTGATTCCTCAAAATTTTGTTTCTCTCCATCGTCTTCCAGTACCTGATGTTTTTTATTTTAATGGTGCATGAGTCTTTCAGAAATTTGACATAAGATGATATCTATTTGATGGCATCTAACCAATGAATATTGACCTTCACCTATTTGAATATTTCATATATCTCTAGGGAATGGTTCAATTTCGTTGTTTTCAATGCTTGAGGAAATAAAGGTGCATGTGAAAAATCGTTATCATCAACTATAGGTAATGGTTCATTAACCCATTTCTTACCCTCTGAAGTAACTCTTTTTCAACTTCACGAGGTTCAAGAATGGGTCCGTGGATGACTTTACCACTACGAAGAGTAATAACATATTTGACTTGGTCTATGTGTTGACTACCAGAACTACCCTTGTGAAGGTTTTGATGACTTTTGGGGTTTGGTCATGGTTGTCTAGGAAACTTTCCTATCTCAGTAATAGTCAATGCAGATGTGATTTTGGAAAAAGTATCTTTCAGATAAATCAATGTTTGCACATTTTAGTTATTGATAGCTTCCTGCTTCTTAAGGAATGCATGTAAGGTATCATCAATGGTTTTCTAGGTGGTGGGACATATGGTGCATAATTCTGAGAATTTTAGAAATTCAGGTTTACCTGGGGAGGTTGTTAAGATGGTTGTGCTTGGTTATCATTCCTCAAATTGAAGTTTGGATTGTTTCTCCAACTAGAATGGTAGGTTTGAGAGTATGGGTTTGGATTTGGTCTCCTTGAAGCTGTTTATGGAACTGACTTGGTCATGGAGACATTCTTGCAAGGCTGACAAGGTTGGGTAAAATTGTGTGACATTTTCATTTGAATTACAGATTTGACATGCGACTTCTTAAATTGACTTGACATGATCACCCTTCCTCAATTCTAATGTCTCAACATTTTTAGCCAGAGATGCATATTTAGCAGAAAGGTCATGGTCTACCAGATGACTGTGGTTTTACAGACGACTCATGAATGCCAACTGTGTCCCAGTGTTGTGTATTCTTTGCTATGTGTTCTAGGTAATCTAGTGTATCTCCGATACTTTTGTCCCTAAACTCACCATTACACATCATTTCCACAACTTGTCTACCTTGATGTGTTAAACCCTCGTAGAAGTAGGAAACTAGCCTCTATATTTCAAACTCATGATGTGGACAAACATTCATCATCTTTTTAAATATCTCTCAACATTGGTAAAGGGTTCCCCCGACTATTGTGTGAAAATTGTGATTATTCTCTTGAAGGAGTTTGTCATATGAGGGTGAAATAAATTTTTTTTATAGAAATTACTCTTGCAAATCATCCCAAGTTCTGATAAATCATGACCTAAGGTTATGTAGCCAAATTTTAGCTTTATCCTTTAAAGAAAATGGAAAAAACTTGAGTCGAATTAGAATTATATTCATGCTGCAATTTTGGTATTTGTAAGTATTACATACCTCTTCTAATTCCCTAAGTACTAATAAAGATTTTCTAATTCTAAATCGTGGAATATGGGTAAAAGTTGGATGACACCTGGTTTGAATATGAAACATGATGCATCTGAGGGAAAAGTAATGCAAGATGGTGATCCTATCCTAGTTCTGAGTGTCCTATGATGATTAAGATCGACATGCCATGACTCACAAACTACCTGATCAACTAGATTTTCATCTCAGTTAGGTGAGTTTTCATTTTGGTTATCAACCATTTTAATAGACGGTGAGGGTGATGAAGACTCTCTATTTAATCTACCGCTGAATGATCGAGACAAATGTCTCATGCAACCTAAATGCAGACTATATGCTAAAATTTAAATATGCAAATGCAATACTTACAAAAAAAAGAAAAAATAAACAAGTGAATTATTTTTAAAAATGACAAAAGAGAAAAATACAAATGTAGTGATTAGATACTCAAAATTCCCTCTGATTCTTGTCAATTCAGATCTCAATTTAATTTCTCGTTCAGCTGTCTCAATTTCTCGAATTAGGTTCCCAGAAAAATTAATGGAAGAATCTCTAGATGAGGATGGTTCAAAAAATTCTTTGGCAAAATGTAAACTCTATTTTAATTGAGTTTTATGTCTTTTGTAATATTGAAGAATCAAATATAGGGTTTGTCTATATATGGGATGTCTAGGTTCAGGATTCATTTAGGATAAATCAAGACATTTTGGATCTACGTAATTGTAAAAAAGAAAAAAAAATGAGAGGGAATATAGCAGAAAATATAAAAATAAAAAATAAAAAAAAGAAAAAATTTATTGTACGTGTGTACTAAAATTTATTCCCGACAACGGCGCCAAAAACTTAACACACTTACAAAGTGGTTCTTTACTCCCAAATATCAGTTTGTCGAAGTTATAAAATAACCCGGTAAGTCCGGGTCAATCCACATGGAATACATTTAGTAAAATAAAATAATAATTCGAGTGAAAATAAAAAGATTGAATTATTGAACTCACAAAGTGGTTCTTTACTCCAAAGTATAAGAGTTTCGAAGTAATAAAATAACCCGGTAAGTCAGTGGTCGATCCACAAGAAATAGATTTAGTAAAATAAAATAATAATTCAAGTGACAAAAAAATAAAAAGGTTGAATTGTTTGAAGTGATGAAGAATTTTAAATTGGACTGTAACAATAAAAATAAAATGTTGGGTATGAGATCCACTCTTAATATTTCAAATTTGGAGAACTCTTATTTTTTATAATATATAAATTATCATTATTACTCAATTAATTTACTTCAGGAATTAATTATGGAAAAACATATAAAACCAGCCATAAATGCGATGATAATATTTGTCTATAACAAGTCCAATTAGGTACTCAATTATGCCAAATATATAAAACCAGCCATATCGACGGTAACAAAGTTTGTCAATAATTAGTCCATATTTAAATTAAATATCAGTCTTTATATTACAATTCATATATTATAATATAAGTAAGATTAATCTATATTCTTATATTAAGAGTTTTACCATCAACCCCAGCAGGATGAAATTAGTCATTCATGATTTGAATAAAAACACGCATAATTTTATTACCGAAAGAAAAAAAGAAATTACAATATAGATTGAAAAATAAAACACACAAGAGCTAGAACTCCACAAATTTCAAAGAAATTTAAGGAATCATTGCTGCTTAACTAAGGTGCTAAACACCTCTATTTATAGTAGAGGGCTCATCACCCTCCATCTTTGACAAATTGCATTGCATTTAATATTGCAATACAAATTTTTCAAATGATGGGCCAATTAACCGAAAGGTGGATTGGCCATATTTATTTATTTGTTTGTTTTTGTTTTTTCTTCTTGTTTTTGTCTTTAATAATTAAATATAACACATTTTAGATTTTTCATTAATTTTGCCCATGAACACTTCAGAACTAAAAATTCTTATAAACATCAAAGTTGTAGATAATTGAGTATTCTTTCATCTGGAACTAGAATCGCCTCAATCCGATATTGGAATAAAGCGTTATGGCCAAAGTAAGAAAATTGGGTAAAGTTGCAATTTCTGAAATTGTACACCATTAGAATGCCCTTTTAAGTTTCTGACCTCCAAAATCCAAATGTCATGTCAATTTTTCTAGTTATGCATCCAAAGTATTATTTCACCCACATAAGAAACAAAAATCACAATAAAAATATATAAAACATATATTTAATTATTATTTCACAAATGTGCTAAATTAAGGAGATTAATAAAACTATATGTGTAAAATGATTACTTTCTCTTTATTAAATGTTTAATTTTTAGCGTTCATCACATCCTCCAACCAGCTTATTACTAGTCCCTAGTAATTTAAGCAAAAAATAAAAAAGACAAATTCTTATCCAAGTTAGTAATTTTTTTATTTCTTTCCAAATTATCAAATAAGTAAATTCTCTTGTACTTTTTACTCTTCTTCCATACATCAAAAAAAGAAAGTATCAACCAATTAATTATGCCGGCAATATTCACCGATCTTGTTGGGTTATTGCTAGATTGCACTAGAAAGTAGGGGACTCCAAAGATTTGTGAGTGTTCATTCACTTTTTCTCCCTCTAAAATGTCAGAGTTTTAAGATTTCAGAATTTCAGTGTTTTGGTGTCTTTTGATGATAGATTCTCCTTTGCGATGAGGAGAAGCCCTCATTTTTATAGCATTAAGGAGGGACCTGAGAATGGAAAGGGAGACAAAATCTCTCATTGGCAACCTCTCTGTCTTGCGTTACTGTAGATTATAATATATTATACATGCCCGGCCGGACGTATAATTTGAATTGTTAGTTCGGCTCCAGCTGGTCATTAATGTGACTTTAGCTGGTCATTAACCATTTTAATACATGTCTCGCCAGATCTTGAATTTGAATTTTGACCGGTGCTTACACACGCGTATAACGCAAGCGCACGTATCGTTCAAGTAGTATAAAAAGTATCGATCCCACGAGGACTTAATATCTAATCTATTAATTTTATGAGGTCAAATGATTACTAGTATCTAACAGGTTGTTTGATTGATTTGAAAATATGACGATTCTAAATTTAAAAAAAAGTAAATAAAATTGTTCGAAAGTATTGTTAAGAAAATTCAATATTAAAAATTATCTAGGGTTGTGATTTCTTCCAATATCATTTTAAAGATAAAGTGGTTATCTTAAAGTTGGGTAATATATTGATTTATTAACTTGGAACACTAAATTATGTGTAAGCCTCTGTCGATGGTCAGACACAAATACCCAGTTTAACCCAATTGAACCATATGTCTATGTCAACCAAATTATCTGGATTCATTAAGTTTAAGTTCCAATTATGGCTACCCCCGCCCGACAGGTATATGTCTATCCTGTAAGGAAATCTATTAAAGGGTTATCTATCCTCAAGGAAGATCGTGGACTATTGAGTCTAAGGTCTTAAACTTAAAATCCCTATGTCTAGTTCATTTTAAGTTTCCCAGTTCAATTTTATTAATGGCCAGTTAATGAAAAAGCATTAAGATTAAGACTCAATAAATAAATCTTTATATTACCCAAGCTATAATCTAACCCCTTATAAACCGGTGATATTGGATTTCATCATAACCCCATATAACTGGCTTAGTTACGACACATATTTACGGGTAGTAAAAAAAACTTAAATAAAATAAAAGACATAAAGTAAAATACTGAAAATTAAATACTGAAAATTAAATACTGAAAAGTAAATGCTGAAAGTAAATGCTGAAATTAAATACTAAAAATTAAATGCTGAAAGTAAATTACTGAAAGTAAATTGCTGAAAGTAAATTGCTGAAAAGTAAATTGCTGAAAAGTAAATTGCTGAAAGTAAATTACTGAAAAGTAAAAACTGAAAATTAAAGAAAGAAAAATACTGTGCGTAAAAGTAAATTGCGGAAAGTAAAAACTGAAAAGTAAAGAAAAGAAAGTTCGAAAGCATAAATTAATTACTGAAAGCTGTAAATAAACTAACAAGATACAATCTTCTTAGTATTCTTAAGGAATTTCTTAGAAGAAATTATGAATTTTACAAATGAAATGGCTTGGTATTTATAGGCAAAATTTTGCCTCCATCAAATCATCCACCAAATCAATTATTAATTGCTCCACTAATTGCTCCACCAAATCCATTATTAATTGATCCACTAATCTCTTATCATGTTTGGTGATGATTTGATAATTTTTATTATTTATTTATTAATTAATTATTTTTTTGCTTTGAAAATGATTGGAAGTGACTTTAATAATTACACACAACACACTTCTGGATGTTTCATCAATTTCGGGCATGAAATATTCAGAATTCGAAATTATTTTGTCTTTCCAAGCTTTAAATCTTTGAGTCTTCTTTAATCTCGAACTTGAATCAGCTCAATCCGATATCGGAGTAAAATGTTATGCCCAAAATACGACAGATGCGCAAAATTGGAATTTCCAAAACTACATTTCGTCAAAAACGCCCTTTCAAGTTTCCAATCTCCAAAATTAAAATATCAAGTCCAATAATTGCCCTTATTTGACACATATTTCATCCTAAATGATTTCATTAAGTCCCAATATTATTTTATCTGCAAAATAAACTAAAACACATCAAAACGTTCATCAAACCCGAGAAACTAAACAAAATATTAAGTTAAATGGGCGGTAAATATTGATATATTTTCCGCTCATCACACCCCCAAACCTAACATTTTGCTAGTCCTCGAGCAAAACAATAAAATAAAATACAAGAAATAATTAAAATTAAACTAAGCCACTTTCGTAGGGATCACAGTTGCATTTAGCGTATGCAACAAGCCTTTAAACCCTTAGGTGTCCCTAGTGGACGAGTTGTAATCTCGTGAGGGTTTACAGCAAAGATACCCACAAACATTTTACAAAAGTAAAAAGGTAGTAAAACTAATGGACACAAAAGCAAAAAGACAAGAGAAAAGAGAATAAAGGAAGTTAGTGACTAATCAGGTGAAACTTCTAGTCCAAGTTACTAGTTGTTTTGTTTCTTTCTAAATTACTGAATAAGTAAATTCTCCGATTATATTTACCATTCTCCATATACACAGCCAACAAAGTATTAATCAATCTCATTTTTGCTCACAATAGTCACAAGTGTAGTTGATAAGAGAGTAATATTTTTGTCCTAAAGTTCTATCAGATTTCACACCTTTTTTTTATGGAAATGGAATAATTTTTCTGATTTTTTTTTTCTTTGATTTTTTTTTATTTATATACAATATCTTCCGTCTATGTAGTGAGCTTTGGGTCGGTGACTCCCAAACCAGTTGGCTTTAGGGCACCAGGTGTTAAGACACTCCTACGGACTTAATTACTCAGACTTCAGATATATATATTTTTGCAGCATCTTTGATCCATGTAACGAGCTTTGGGCCAGTGACTCCCAAACCAGTTGGTTTTAGGGCACTAAACACCCTTACAGACTTAATAACTCGGATCTCATATTTTTTTTTACTCCATTGCTTTTTTAGATGCTTCCTCCAATTAAACTAGAGCACTGAATATTACAAACTTTTCAATTTTAGTTCATGTCTGTATGTTACTATGTATGGTGATAATATCTGCTAACTGAACATATGAAGATCCATTTTAGTCAATTTTATGGAGAATTTACAAATTAAATAATTCAAAAGGAAATAAACAAAAATTAACTTGTTCCGATATAGGTTTGAGATACGTATCAGGAGTGGAAACTCCTTACTCAGCTATCTCTCACCAATTTCACCCTTTTTAGTCAAAATAAAAACACAAAAACACAAATTTCTTTTGTAATTTTTGAAAAATTTTCAAATTTTTTTATATTTTTCGAAAAATTTTGGACTAAAAATAAAAAGAACACACAAACTAAAAACAAGGTACTGATCAACTAATTTCCTCCCCCAAACCTAAATGAGACATTGTCCCCAATGTCTTAAACAGTAGAAGAAGAGTGTAGAAGATAGTACCTGGTTAGCTGAAATTCTACAAGAAATTAAAGGTTAAGATCCAGATTAATCCGACGCCTCTTACCACGATCGTCCTCGGACCAATTTATCTTTGAAAGGATAGGATCAACTCATGGTTCATAGGCTATGAGTTGGTCTATTAGATCGGGAACAGTTCTGGCAGTAAAAAGGAGTTCTTTCAAAGGTTTTGACATGAACCCATTTCTCATGGCATCATCAAGAAACACACAAAGAAAATCATAAAATCCATCATCGTTGTACAACCCAATTGGTTTCTGGTGTATGTTCAGGTTCGCCCAAGATAGCACAATAAAAATTTCCTCCAATGTACCCAAGCCACCTGGCAAAGTAATAAAAGCATCAGCATGGTTAATCATTTCTACCAAACGTTCAGACATACCTGGCACGATCAGTTCCTCTCCGTTTGATGGTTCAATAAGATTTTCTTCTACCAAGAGTTTTGGGATGATTCCCAAAACGTGACTGCCTTCTTCCTGTACATCTTTTGAAACGATCCCCATAAGTCCAAGATTGCCTCCACCATATATTAAGTGCATATTTCTTGCAGCTAAGACTCGACCCAATTCTTGTGCTGCTTCTACGTATTGTGGCTTAACACCAACACTACTACCGCAAAACACACAGATGTTTTCAACTCGTCTTCTTGAAGTGGCTTCCATTTTTTATATGTATTTCTTTCTCAACTCTGGATGCCTTCAAAAGTGCAATGACGGGCTAAATTTATATTACCTGAAAAGGGTGAGTAAAAATAACACAAGTATCTTCTAGAGGACGATTAGTAGCGAAATAATATCGTGATAGTCAAAAAGGTCTGGATCCTGTCGGAGAAAATAAAAGAAAACAACAAAACAAATCACAATTATTAAGAAAAGACAAAGAGATATAATATTTACAAGAAAAGTAACGGCTTGATTGACGTCTATGCGTCAGGGACAAGCTTCACATCCAATTTTCTTATAAACTGGCAAACAAGGTCTTTTTCAGTCAGATTCCCAAGACTTAATTGTTGTCTTTCTTTTTGGAATTGTGTATGTAATTTACGAATGGCTATGTGAACATATCCACTGGGATGCGTCTCAAGAGTTGAAGATATATCATTTAAAGACTCTTTACTCAAGCCATCCCTAATGAATTTAATGTTGTCTTCGCGATTATCAGACACCATTCCTAAAGAACGACAACGAGTATTGGAATTCCAGAGTGCACATTTGTAAAAAACACTCATTTTCTTAGCTCTACGTTTCTTTGCATAGGTGCTTCTTCCAAAACCAGGCAGATGTGAAATAAAAGAGTCAGAAGACTCACCTGCCAATCAAACCCGTGCTTCAATTAACCAACGAATGTCAGTAGGAATACCTTTAATCATTAGTAATCTCATCCGTTCCAAGCGAGCTTTGTAAACTTTCATCATAGATTTTTGAGGGAGTGAAGGAAATTGCTTGCGAAGATTTGCGAGAGCTTCTTCCATCTTGAAATGACTAAACCTGCAAAAATTAAACACAGAAAAAATAAAACACACCAGATCACAATATATACAAAAATTTCATGGGTTGCCTCCCTGCTAGCGCTAAGTTTAGAGTCGTCAGCCAGACTTGACTTCTCGAACGTTAAGCTGGATCTGAAAGTGTAACACTTTCTTTTTGTCGCTCAAATGATTCTCCCCAGTAGTGCTTGACACACTTGTTTTTAACCTTGAAAGTCTTGTTGGATTCAGGATCATGTATCCAAACGGCTCTATTTGGTAAAACTTTGGTGATCACAAATGGACCTGACCACCGTGATTTTGGCTTCCATTGGAAGAATTCCCCCTTGATTTGTTTAACAGTACCTTCTGCC